>SJYC01112136.1:0-29112 GCA_006408675.1 Madoqua kirkii | reverse complement strand
TCAAGTAGCATATTTCAGTGAAATTTTTTCTGTTGAATAAGAATGTTCCAGGTGACTTTTAAATTAGTCACTTACAAGATAACAGCAGTATATACCTATTTAAAAACTATTCAATCTAAACAAACTTAACAACATATAGAAATTGAAGAGAAATAACAAGTTTTGTTTTTTAAAAAAATCTACAATAGCATAGCTATCTCCCTGATGATTCAGATGGTAAAGCATCTGCCTGCAATGCAAGAGACTCAAGTTTGATCCCTGAATTGGGAAGAGCCCCTGGAGAAGGAAATGGCAACCCAATCCAATACCCTTGCCTGGAAAATCCCATGGACAGAAGAGCCTGGTAGGCCACAGTCCATGGGGGTCACAAAAAGTCGTACAGGATTGAAAGATTTCACTTTCACAATAGCATATAAACATTTTGAGATTGCCATAAATTTGTAAATAAATTTGAGTACAAATGACAACTTCAACACCTAAAAAAGAAGTGAGAAGTGGGAAAAAATAAGCTTTTTTAATGTAAAAAATAGTTACAGGTACCAGTGTGAATCAACATGTGTGTTAGGATTTTAACTATTAAAATATAAGAAGAAAGCTATTTCTCTTTAAGGTACAATAGAAATCACAGTTTAAAAAGTGAAATAAAGAAATAGGGCAGCCACTCAGAAGCAAATAAAGACTCATTTAATTCCATATTCAACCAATATTTGTCACATAAATGATTATTTTCCATCACAGTCTCTGTTTTAAGCACGATAAAAAAGGAAAACTCGAAACTGTTAAAACGGATAGTAGGCAAAGCCACAGCTGAAAACTAATTCCTAGATGTCTTCTAAAACTATGAAAGCCTGATTGCAATTTTTTTGCTTCTGGGAAACAGAGGGGGAAAAAAGAGTAATTCCTGATAATAGTTGAAGACTGTGAACATGTAAATATGTCTGTTTGCCTGCTTCTAAACATTATTTTGGGCTTTCCAGGTGGCTCAGTGGTAAAGAATCTGCCTGCAGTTCAGGAGACACTAGTTCAATCCCTGGGTCAGGAAGATCTCCTGGAGAAGGAAATGGCAACCCATTTCAGTTCTTTCTTGGGAAATCCCATGGACAGAGTAGTCTGGTGGGCAATAGTCTGGGAGGTCGCAAAAGAGTCAGACACAACTAAGGAACTAAATAAGAACAAACCTTATTTTAAGTTAAACATATAAGCAAATGCTAAGAATCAGTGAGTAAGGAATGTCATAATCTCCTGGCTAGAAAGTACATCTTGGGTTAACTAAAATCTAAATCTACAACAATAAAACTCTGAAAAGCAAGAGTTCCCCATTGTTATTTAAATGTTTCCAGGAACAGAAAGTTCACTGGGTTATAAATCAGCCCACTACATATACAGAACTCTTTAATTAATGGTTGGAAAGTTTTCAGATTCTTTCTTCCCAAGCTGTAATACATCTCCTAATCATTTCTAATTTTTTCTTTTTTTGAGCTATACCTGAAAAAAGTTTACCTCTTCCACATGACAACACTGAAATATTCATTTTAAGAAAATTCGTTTTACACTCAAGTATGTCAAAGCATTTGTAAATTTTGAACTCAAGTTTCTACATTAAAACTAAGTGTTCCAAGTGCCTGTTATGCATCTGAGTTTGCAAAGGTCTAAGCAATAAAATTCAAAACCTGGAACCTGGAGAGTCACAGAACAGCAGAGGAATGGCAAATACCAGTACCTACACGAAGCAAACATGCCAAGATCTCTGCTAGATGCTTGGTAAAAATATACTTAGCAAAGATAAGGGTCTTTATATGAACATGAGTTCATAGTCAGCCTAGCTAGAGGGAAAGACTGTATATGAGAAACAATGAGAGCTCCATTTTATAGAGAAGACACATCATCTATATGTGTCTTATACTTAATTATATATAAGTATATATACTTATGTTCTGATAATTACAGTATTATTCCCAGGGAAGCAGGATTAGAAAGGTATTCAGAGTAACTAAACAAAGATTAGTGAGAGTTATCACAAAAGTCATCACTGCCATCCACTTGAAGAAGCAGAGGGACCTGAATTTCAAACAGAAGGGGGAGCCTTATTGTAGGTGGAGAGGGTACAAAACAGTGCTTTTAGAGCGAAAGCAGAGAAGCAAGCAACCTGGTTGACAGAAAAGAACTGACATAAAAAATACAAGGAAATTATTTGGATACCTAGATGATCATCATGAACTATATATGAGCATCAAAACTAACTATTCATGAAGAAATGTAACTAATTACTTATATATCTGACTCTTGGAAGCGTATATTAAAGTGGATTAAAGTTTAATGAAATCCTTCACCATATAATCTTCCATTAAAATTTCTTACACCCTATCTTTCCTTCTTGAGCACAGCCAGGTTATCCATGAGTTTGAGACATAGATATGACATTTCATTTCTTTGTACTGTGATCACCATACTTAAAGACATTCTTTTATCACCAAAAGACAAAGTTAACTTCTTATATCTCTGTTTTCCATATTTTCTTTCTCTCCAAAGAGTTCCTTCCTTATCACCATTTCTGTGAAATCACCTCCCTTTCTCCTTTCAGCTTGGTAAGACTTTAAATGCTTTCCACTTCTTATGATATTCATACATTCTTTGATGGGGAAAGTTTTTATACCAGAGAATCTTTTATAAGAATATAATCATCCTTCAATTGATATTATGTGAAAAATTTGGTTTGTCTTATGAATCCTAATTTTCATGGCTTAGAGCTTAGGACTTAAAAGACAGTCAACATTGGTGTAATCAGTGAGTAAATATAAATCCTTGTTTCACATCATAATTGTGTTCCTGAACCAATCCAATTTCACCTTTGCTTTTTTATAAGCAGCAAATCACCATGATTATAAAGTAGTGGCAGTTTTAAGTATATTTCTCAGTTCTTGTTTCCCCCACGGTTTAGTAGGGTATTTTCTTTGCCTACTTATACTGAAAGATTTATAATAAAAGATTCTGTGAGAGCTGCCAAGAGGAGAGGAAGGACTTCTCTAGTGGTCCAGTGGTTAAGAATCTGCCTCTGTCAGTGCAGGGGACATAGGTTCGATCCCTGGTCAGGGAAGATTCCACATGCACTTAACCCCGCACACCACAACTATTGAACCAGCGCTCTAGAGTCCCCAGGGCCACAGCTATTGAAGCCTGCAAGCTCTAAAGCCCATGCTCTGCAACAGCAGAAGCCCCCGCCATGAGAAGCCCTCACATGGCCATTAGAGAGTAGCCCCTACTCACTGCAACTAGAAAGAAGCCCATGTAGCAGTGAAGGCCCAACACAGCCAAAAATAAATAGTACGTGAATAACTTTTAAAAAAATTAAAGGAAGATCATAGGCACATGATTAGGCAACAATATTCAAATTGTGGTTTTCTTTCCAACTTTGAAACCAAAACATTTTCCATTCGTGGGCATTCTTTTTTCAGACTGCTTGGTTTTCTCACTGATTATGACGTGCGACAGACCATCCCCATTCCCAGGCAAGAAGGATACATCAAGGCTGAGAGAGGAAGTAAGGAAAAAACCTAAATGGGACAAATGTGAATGGACTGGCTTGCCCTTGCCATGTACATCATAAGCAGCAGCATCGTTATTAGTTTAACCTTTGTCTCTCAACAGAAAATCTTTTTTTGCAAGTAGATGTGGCTTTTATTATAAAGCTATAGAAAAAAGTAGAAGTATACTATGTGAGAACATATTTGTCTTTATCTTATTATCAAACTATTAAAGGGTAAAATGAACAAGCATGAAGAAGTAATTTTTCATAAAATGAACAAGTCATTTCATGACTTTGGACTGTTTCAGCCTTTTTTTATTTCCATGGGATTTGACATGTTTATTCACGTACTTGCCCATTCCTGCTAAAGAAATTCAATGATTCTATAGAAAAAGACGAAAAACAGAGAAAAAGACCACAGCACTGCTGTACCAGCTTGTTTGTTTTGAACATCCAGTATGTAGAAATATGCTAACTATACCATTGTAGAGCTCTACACCAAGATCACAGGTGTGGAACCCTGCACCAAAGTCACAGGGCAAAAATCTCTGAAACTGACCAAGCCCCATAGCAACTGTTGCCAGGAGCCTCTGGATCTAAACTGGCCAGTGCCTTGACCCCATATTAGGTAAAATACCCACCCTATAGCATCCTAACCAATCACCTAATGCCACCATCTTCAGTAGGAATTTCCTCTGTCTTGAGGCCATAAAAATCAACTGTAGCCCAAGAAAAGAGTTGGTTCTCCCTTGAGCTGGCCTGTTCTAACAGCCTCTCCTACTCTAATAAACTTTATTCATCTCTCATTCTGCCTCATGTCTGGAAATTCTTTTCCAATCAGGTATAGACCATGACAACCATCTTGGATTAAACAGATAGTCAAAAACATAGGCTCTATCATAAAAACCCAAGTTCATTCATCTTTATCATTTATGGAAATGTACCCCAAATGAGTGAGTGTATAATTGATGAGATGAAATGCCATATTGTAACTTTTGCTTATGTTTTTTATAATCTTCTCTTAAAGTCTATTTTTATAATGTATACATAGTATGTTATATAAATAAACACAGCAATAAATATCCTGGGGTGGTTGTTTGGCAGGTCTCAGCCTATCAATAATCAAAGTTGCAGCTGAACTGACCTTTGTGATCATAATGATTGCAAGATGCCCTAAGTAAAAACCACCAGGAAGCTTTGGGGGCGGGGGAAGTTTTATTATTTACCAGTTGTGGAAATCATACATCACACAGCCAGAGTAAGTTTGTGGGGGGTGGTGTGGGACAGGGGTAGTGACACCTGGGATTCTGTTTGTAATAAGGTGGAGTCTGGGGCCTTGGGTTTCACAGGCTCACTCTTTATTGATAAATTTAAAACACAAGAGCAAGAATTTAAAGCAAAGGAAGAGAAAAACAAGCAGCTCAAATAGTGAGTTATTGAAATCAACCCAAATCTCCCAAACAAAGGAGGCTGGGGAGATGGGATTAGGGGGTTGACATGGCTCTGGATCTAGCTCTGTGGCCCAGAATGTGTTTATTTAAGATGGCAATCAAAACTTAAGTCAAGCACTTGCACTGCAAAAAGAGAAACCAACTGACAGAGCTTACACTGCAAAGGTTCATATTAAAAAATGATTTACTGCTTGGAGGGTATGTTCAAAAGGGTTTTGAGATCACTATTTTAGGATATTTCTTCACAAGATAGGTTCTAGAATTAACCTTGGAGAATGATTGGAATCTCAGTAAAAAAGACTCCAAAAACCATTGTTTGGACATTTATTTAGGAAATAGGATAAATTTATTCCCCAGTAAGAAAGACTCAGAACCTATCTGTGAACCCATCTGTTTTAGGGAGTTAAACCCTCCAGCAAGTTCAAATCAGAATAATCTAAACCTAAAATTCCTGAAAACAATAGAGGTCCTTGATGATGCCACTAGGTCCATGGCAGACATCAAATAATATGAACCTTGAAACTGAAACCTCCAAGTTTTAGTGATACACTGAGACCTCAACTGGGTGGTTGCCAAGAAATTAAGCAATCATGATGCAACCATTGTTTGCAGTTAAACATTGTTTATATTAAATTTTGATGTGGAAACAAATTTAACTCCAATATTTCATTAAAAATATGTCTTATATTTATATTTTATTTTTAGAAACTTGTACTCACGTGCATCGAATGCAATCACAGTAACATTGTATTGGTTGTTTTTTACAAATGTTGATTCTCTATCTAGCACTTTTACAGTTTTCAAGTCACCAGTGTATTCATTAATTTCAAACCAGTTATCTTCATCTCGTATCTTCTTATACCTAATTTTCAGAAATCAAATGTAAAAGTTCAAACCAAAGTGTGGACATAAGTTCAAAATTTGTCATTCTGAAAAACATGTTCCCAAGTTCGAAATTAATCATCAATCACAACTGGGGCTTCCCAGGTGGCTCAGTGGTAAAGAATCTGCCTGCCAGTGAGGGGATGTGAGTTCCATCCCTGGGTGGGAAGATTCCCTGAAGGAGGAAATGGTACCCTTATCCAGTATTCCTGTCTGAAAAACTCCATAGACAAAGGAGCCTAGTGGGCTACTGTCCATGGGGTCACAAAGAGTCAGACTCTACACAGTCCATGGGGTCACAGAGTCAGACAGTACTGAGCGACTGAGCTGAGGATGACCATCACAATTAAAAAGAAGAAAACTTTGAAAATATCTTACCTTAAGCCCTCGCCAGTGCCCCTTTCTGGGTCCACTGCTTTGTATCCAAGGAGTTCTTTGCCTTTGGGGAGGCAATCTTCACTCTGAACAACTTTTGCTGGTGGTCGGCATTCAGGACCCTCATCACGGTCTTTAACTTTAACAGTGACAATTGTAGTACACATAGTCGTATCGTTTTGGAGTTTACTGCTTTAGCGAATTGTGCTTCGTTAAGTACACCAATTTGCAAAACAACTTGGCGATTGACTTCATAGTTCAGTGGCTGTTCAATAAGCACATTTGAATGAGTCAATATTTAACACTATATACAGAAGACAAAAGTATGATTCTAAGTTTTAGCACCAAACGGAGAATCATTATGTATGAAATGTTACCAGAAGTTGCAGCTCATGTTTTAACAATGAATAATCAGCTTCCTATAAGTGACAGACACTACCAAGTGCAAAATTGTTTGTTTTTAAGATTCAACCAATTTTTCTTCTTGCTTTCCTTTGGGAAGTTAATGCCTCCATTTTTTTTTTTTAAAAGTTTGAATATGAATAAAAATACAGAATATTTGAATGAATTTCAATGGGCAATTTCTCATTATTTTGTTATTTATCAAGTGGGGTAACAGTGATAACTAAATCAGCAAAAGTCTCTCTAAATATATAAAATAATTAGATAGTCTGTAGCCAAGCAGGACCCTATGGAGCCTTCCTAGGGCAGTCTTGTCCCTCATATCCTCTGCTTTAGCTCCTTTCTGAAGTACCTAGATAAGGACACCAGGTGCACACTTGCTGAGTTCTTTCAAAGATGTGAAACCCGCCCCCAGCCCACCAAATGGAAGATGTTAACTCCTGGATGACCATGAGCACATAGCCCCCAGACCTAAAGAGTGATACTGTTAACTCCCGTTACCTCACCACCAGCCAATCAGAGCACTGTGCACAAGCTGACCACATACCTGGAAAGTCCCTTCCTCACCTTGCCTTGGTAAATGGTTGTTGAAACCCTTAGGGGCTTCCCTAGTGCCTCAGACAGTAAAGAATCTGCCCACAATGCAGAGCTGGGTTTGATTCCTGGGTTGGGAAGATCCCCTGGAGAAGGGAACGGCAACCCACTCCAGTATTTTTGCCTGGAGAATTCCACGAACAGAAGAGCGTGGTGGGCTACAGTCCATGGGGTCACAAAGAGTCAGACAAGACTGAATGCCTAACACACACACACTACAGGGGAGTCTGGGGTTTGCAAGCACAAGGCAGTCACTCTCCTTGTACTGGAACTCTTACAAGAAAGCTGCACTGTACCGCAACTGAGTGTCAGTGGGTTGTCTTTACCATGCAGGGGTGAGCGGACCCAAGTTTGGCTCCATAATAAGGCTACAAGGACATGAGATTTGGCTATAATGGAGCAGTTACTGTGAGTATCTAAATCAAAAGATGTAACTGTATTATCTAGCAGCACCTTTTCAAAGTACATTATATTTGGGTTTGTTTGTTCTTGAAGTGAATAACTAGAAAGAATCTCCAAACAATTAACAATTTGGTAGACTAAATCTACCAAAATAACAAAAAAAGAGAGAACTAAACCTAGAAAAAAAGGTCCAAAATTTAAAAAAGAAAGAGAGAAAAAAAGATAGAATAGGTAATATTATAATTAAAGGATATTTTCTAAAAATTTAATGAGGAAGGCAAAATTTATGCATATCCCTTCTAAGAAAATACACTGCCTCTAAGAAATTAATATGGAAAGTTGTAAAAAGTTAGTGAACACTGCAGGTAGAAAGTCACAGAAAGAAACCAAGATCAGTTAAAGTGAACATTCTCTGAGCCAGCAAATGCAATTAAATTTTTAAAATCCCAACACACTTGTTACCTCAAATATAGGAGAATTAATGGGAATAGATGCTGAATGTTTAGTAAATAGTCTGTCTTATAAAATATATTGTACAGTGGTAAAACTATAATGTGAGCATGAAGAGAATCGAAAAGTCAAGAGGTTAATTTCAAATATTGATTTTTCCATTTTTCTCTGTCTTATACTTCATAAGGAATTAGATAAGTGGGTGTCTAAGACTGCTTCTAAAGTTAGTATCTATTTATTAGTTTAATATTTCTCTGCCTTGGTTTTCCTCCTACATAGAACAATCAGTTTTGTACCAACCGCCTCTTTCGTCTAAAAGAAACTGAGAATAAAATAATAATAATAAAGCTCATGCATGAAACAATACAAATCATTTCAGCATTGCACTGCAATAACTCTAGTTATATATACAGGAATTACTATACACACACACACACACACACACACATATCTATAAATATTTTTTACCTTGACAACACATAAGACTGCTTCATTTGTATTTGGGTCTGTACTAATTGTGAAGGTTCCGTTTTCATTTCCCTGTAGGATCTGGTACACAGCTCTCGAGTGAGGTGTATTTGGCAAATCATGGTCATGTACCGCCATTCGTAAAATTTCAACATCAATTCTGTTTTCTTCTACTTCTACAGTATACTGAAACAATTGCCCATTGTTATTATAAATTCATAGTTTCAATGTAATTTTCTACTCAAAGTTGTATTTAAAGAAAAAGAAAGCAAAGTGATATGGAAATGTGCAAACACACAGTGGGAAGGATGTACACATTTAACGCATAATGCTGTTTCAAATCTCGTCCATTCTTCATGCCTTACCTTTTCAACTTCCTGACCAACAAAAGCCTGTCTAGTCAAAGCTATGGTTTTCCAGTAGTCATGTATGGATGTGAGAGTTGGACTATAAAAAGACTGAGCACCAAAGAACTGATGCTTTTAAACTGTGGTGTTGGAGAAGACTCTTGAGAGTCCCTTGGACTGCAAGGAGATCCAACCAGTCCATCCTAAAGGAAATCAGTCCTGAATATTCATTGGAAGAACTGATGCTGAAGCTGAAGCTCCAATACTTCAGCCACCTGATGAGAAGAGCTAACTCCTTGGAAAAGACCCTGATGCTGGAAAAGATTGAGGGCAGGCGGAGAAGGGAACAACAGAGGATGACATGGTTGGATGTCACCACCAACTTGATGAACATGAATTTGAGCAAGCTCCGGGAGTTGGTGATGGATAGGGAAGCCTGGCGTGCTGCAGGCCATGTGGTCGAAAAGAGTTGGACAAAACTGAGTAACTGAATTGACTGACTGAGGTGATTTTTCTAATTCAAGCCCTCAGATCTAGCTTTAGTCTGAACCTTTACAATATTTATAGTCTATTACTCCTCTTTTTAAAATACATAAATGCTTTCTAATAAGATATTAAACCTTTAGTTATTTAAAGATAATTATAAATTGTATTTTTTAAACTTTTAATTCACAGACAAACACTTTAAGGAAAAAAATTTGCCTTCTCTGAGAAATGAAATCATAATTTCTCTCCTTTAATCCCCTCAAGAAATATGGTTACAGAAAAGGACTTTAGAAAGATGATAGCCTAATAGTCTTTGGACTACAACAGCTCTAGATTCTTTTTTTTTTTTTTAATAATAGATATAGATTCTAATCCCACATATATGATCTCTTGGTATGAGAGCATGGGCAGTTTACCTAACTGAACTTTAATTTCCTCTTATGAAATATGAGATAAAACATATCCTTATAAATTATAAGGATTAATGTAAAAAATTAGATGAATGTGCTTCTCACTATAGGTTTTCTCTTCTTTGACTTGTATTCTGGTATAGGTTAATGAAAATGTGAAGATTACTCATGAAAAGTTCAAGGAAAAATCATTTTCTAGAAGTATCATCCAATATATATTTCTTGTATTGTGTACTTCCTAAGTGAAAGTTTCCTCACATATAGCCCATATATAAAGAGCCTGTGTACAGATGGCAGTGGGCAAGCTATACTACTGAGCTCTCAGTGGAGCAGAAGATATAAACTAGTCCCTTTGCTCTCTTATGAAGATGAGGTGTAAAGAACACAGACAAATGCCCTCTTTTCCTTCACCCTAAAAAGGAATTTAACTCCAAAGAATTTGATTCCAAAGCTTGGTATCCAAGAAACACTGACTATATCAATGAATTCAGGGCTAAGAACCTGATATAAAGAACTGACTCATTAGAAAAAAACCCGATGCTGGGAAAAAATGAAGATAAGAGAAGAAAGGGAAGACAGAGGATGAGATGTTTGGATGGCATCACCAAATTGATGGACATGAGTTTGAGCAAGCTCCAAGAGCTGGTGATGGACAGGGAAGCCTGGTGTGCTGCAGACTATGGCATTGCAAAGACTGGACACAACTGAGCAACTAAACTGAACTGAAAGACTTGTAGATGACTAAGAGAGTACTTATTTTCCTTGCATCTTAGCACTGTAATTATTTTTACAGAAATAATATTTTTCTGTGGATGTTATTTGTAAATGGTAGCTATTAAAACTAAAATGTATAATCTCATCGAGCTACCAGACTCTAGATTTGTTTTCTGAAGATGTAAATGAACCTAGATAAGTGAATACACATATATACTCACAGAATTTTCTGTAAAGTATGGTGCATTATCATTTTCATCCTCAAGAGAAATAGTAATTGTTCCTGTATTAAATAAACCAAAAGGTTGGCCCCCCATGTCTCGAACTTCCATTATTAACTTGTACGTATCACATTTCTGAAAGAAAGGAGAAAGATACACTGATAAACACATATTTCTCACAGCCATTTCTCAAGCTTTAATTCTTTCACAAACATTCTTTTTTGATTAAAAAAAAAAAGGAGCCACAATAAATGCAAATAAAGAAAAGATATTTCAGTCAGTACAATGAAAAGCTGGTGTTTCTGATATAATATTTTAAAAAGTAAAGCTATTTTAATATCCACACATCAAACCAGGTCAACGATCTCTGAGACCTTGTATCTTCCCACGATCTCTGTAGGGACAAAGGAATAAACCCGAGAAGACTTACACACAATCTATATGGAAATATTCTTGGAGAAGTGGCCACCAAGAACCTTACTGTAACTTCTCTGGGAATTCATGACCAGTTTAAATATAGTTTAGTGATGGAGAAATTAAGCAATTCATTACTTCTCTATCCAGTAAAGGTGTAGTTGTAGTGATGACACCTGTGTCTGGATGTACGGTGAAATGTCTTGGATGGTTTGGAATTTGCTGCAAGATTTTGTATTTCAGACGAGTATGTAGAGTGTCAGGTTCATCGAGGTCTATTGCAGTCACTTTCCCACTGAAGTTCCTGTTTAGATAAATCCAGTGTTGTCAACAACGTAAAGTAATGATCTAATTGAATTACAAACAAAAATAAAATCAAGGCATTGCTGTGGCATATTCTCCCCTAAAACCCCCAAGTTGATTAATTTATCAATAAATAAGTCTGCCACTTGATGAGAAGAACTGACTCATTAGAAAAGACCCTGGTGCTGGGAAAGATTGAAGGCAGGAGGAAAAGGGGACGACAGAGGATGAGATGGTTGGATGGCATCACTGACTTGATGGACATGAGTTTGAGTAAGCTCCGTGAGTTGGTGATGGAGAGAGAGGGAAGCCTGGTATGCTGCAGTCCATGGGGTCACAAATAGTTGGACATGACTGAGTGACTGAACTGAAGCATGCATGCATGCTTAGTCATGTCCGACTCTGTGACCCCATGGGCTGTAGGCCTCCAGGCTCCTCTGTCCATTTCTTAGGCAAGAGAACTGGAGTGGGTTGCCATTTTTTCCTCCAGGGTATCTTCCCAACCCAGGGATTGAATCCACATCTCCTGCAGCTCTTACACAGATAGGCAACTCTTTTTTATCATTGAGCCAACTAGGAAGTGCCTAAATGCTCTCCCACAGCTTTAAGCTCCCCTTACCTGGAAACTTCAATTAGGTGGCTACCACTGATAATATGATTTGTATTCTACATAGGTAAGAATATCCACCCCACCCTTGGGAACAGGGGTGCTCAAATTCTTCATCCTAATCTAGTCCATGACCATTTCTGGATGAGACCTTCATCTTGTTTCTTTTATATTC
Organism: Madoqua kirkii; assembly: GCA_006408675.1. Lineage (NCBI taxonomy): Eukaryota > Metazoa > Chordata > Mammalia > Artiodactyla > Bovidae > Madoqua > Madoqua kirkii. Next base: position 16,888 of record SJYC01112136.1, on the reverse strand, counting down.
AACTTGATAACATTAAAGGAAAAGACTAGCTTTGCATATGATAACAAAGGTTTCATGCTTTTATACTTTAATAGATGTGCTGGATTGCTAATACATACAAGACAAACATTACACAACAGTCTGAGTGTCATTTGGACAAGTTTTATGGCTCAGAAATCAGAGTATTGGTAATGTTACCTTAGAAACCATTTCTTGTGGAGAGTAACATTAAATATGCACACAGTGACAACAGAATGGAGAAGGCTTAGACACTAAGAACATATCTTGTGATTTTTAAGAATAAATTAGACTTGTTACACCCTTTGGTTTGATGAGGTCACAATCTTGGCTGCTAAGAGCATCAGACTAGTTAAAAAAATTTTTTTTTCCATTTTTTTGGAAAATAAGCAAAGTAAAGGAATACATATGTTATAAGCCTGATCAGCATTTCCATACCATAATCTATTTTCTTTGAAAAGGTATTGTGACTTTGTAAAGATTCAAAGATCTATTGCTTTATAAATACATCATGGACACCTATGCACATGATCAAAATAGAAAATATGAACAGCATTTGTCTGTCATTGTGGGTTAACCTAACAAAGTTAGAAACTTTGTGGATCAGTTAGCAACCTTCTACATGTGCCTAGAAAATTAATACAAAGACTTTGACTTTGAAGAGCCTATGATCTTATAAGACTACAAAGTTTTATGTAGAATATTTTTTAAAATATTTATTCATTTGGCCATGCTGGGTTTTAGTTGTGGCATGTGGGATCTAGCTCCCTGACCGGGGATAGAACGTGGACCCCCTGCAATGGGAGCATGTAGTTTTAGCCACTGGACTGCCAGGGAAGTCCATATGTAAAATAACTTGAAAGTCAAACATTTAAAAATATTTTGCCTAACCATGATTAAACCAGTAATAAAGAATTCAACTGAAGCAAAAAATCTCGTGTTTTCCTAAAACATGAACTTACCAGTTCGGCAATTCTCAGGCACAGTAAAGACAGTCACTTTGTTTTCAAAATATGGGGCATTATCATTGTCATCTTCAACTTTGAATACTAGGGGAAGTGGGTACTCAGGTGCATAACCATCTGCAGTGGTCGCATAGGCATAGATCTGAAAGGTAGATGAACACCATCAGTTGATTCTTAAATAACAAGTTAGGCACAAAATTGAATTTAGCAGTTGGGGAAAGTCATAATACTTAAAAAAAAAAATCATTAGCAAAGGTCTATCTAAGAATGTATGCAACAGAGAGACAACACTGCCGCAGTCTACGCCTGCCCTCCAGCTTCAATCCTTTCTCATTGTTTTCCCATCAAAGACCACACACTCCAGCTCCATGAGGCTTCTCTGGTCCCTGAATTAACTGCATACTGTTCTCCTTGTCAGAGCACATGTAGACTTCCTCAGGTCATGCTAATGACAAGTTGTTGTTGTTGTTTTTCCTAAAGTTTGTACAAAATATGATTCTAGTTATTTGTAGACTTATATATGGACAACAGAGGATGAGATAGTTGGACAGTATCACCAACTTGATGGACATGAGTCTGAGCAAGGTCTGGGAGGTGGTGATGGACAGGGAAGCCTGGCATGCTGCAGTCCATGGGGTTGCAAAGAGTCAGACACGACTGAGCAACTGAATTGAACTGATACACATATATGGAGAAGGAAATAGCAATCCACTCCAGGATTCTTACCTGGAAAATCACATGGACAGAAGAGCCTGGTGGGCTACAGTCCATAGGGTTGCAAAGAGTTGGACACTATTTAGTGACTTAAGAAATAAACAATATATATCAACCATTTCTGGGTGATTCAATTATGCTCTTTTCTCTGTTTACCTGTATTTTCTCATTTTTCTATCCTTAAAGATGTATTTCTTGTGTAGTAAGTGTTAGCAAAATTATATACGTATTCCAAACTCTGTCTCAAAAGGATATGTCTAGGCCCCAAATGCAATGATTTAATGCCCTTTCTCTTTAAATACCATCAGATTATTTTTGAACTCTTCTTATGCAGTATATGCTATGGTAAATTGTTGTTGAGTTAAGCAGATTTTCTCTAGACAGGAACAACTAAAGCTGCCCAGAGTGAACTCTGTGTGAATTCAGTTCTTCACCATAGCTAACTTTCTTGATTCCCCTACTGTAACCATTTTCTAGAATGAACCAAGATTAAAATCCCAGGTATCTAACCCCTCCCTCGTTAGCCTTATGTTAGTCAATTGCCAGACTCTAGAGAGTGAAGCATTTCTGTGCACTAGGTTCTTGAGATTACAGCATTTCTATATCTCTTTATTATTCATCTTCTCTTTTCTATTTCCAAAGCCACCATCCTCATGTGACCCCAAATGCATCCTATCAACTTTCCTGTTGTATCCTACACACACGTCCGACCAGTTCAGTTCAGTTGCTTAGTCATGGCCAACTCTTTGCAACCCCATGGACTGCAGCATGCCAGGCTTCCCCATCCATCACCAACTTCCAGAGCTTGCTCAAACTCATGTGCATTGAGTTGGTGATAACATCCAACCATCTCATCCTCTGTCGTCCCCTTCTCCTCCTGCCTTCAATCTTTCCCAGCATCAGGGGCTTTTCCAAGGAGTCAGTTCTTTGCATCAGATGGGCAAAGTATTGGTTGACCAACTTTCCATCCAACGTCCGACAAACTTTCCTATAATTGTCCTGACCTTCTCCAAACTGCGTAGCTTTCAGGAGTCAGACGCATTTCCATAAAGCACAATTTTAATCATGATATTCCTGAATAATACTCTTCTGTGATCTCATTATCTACCAAAGTAACAGAAAATCCTCATTGCTGTGTTGAAAGGCCATATTACATCTTCACATGCTACCCTGACAGGAAAGACATTTCCACTTCTAATCTCTAGGAGAGAAGTTTTTGAAATAACCATCCATGTTCCCTGTGTTCCCTTTTTCACTTTTCCCCAAACAACCTCCAGCTGGGCTTTTTCAGTAATAAAACTTATACTTTGGTTTCCATCAGTCTGATCCCTGTATCTTAATAAATTCCACACTAAGGGATCCAGTACTCTTGCCTGGAAAATCCCATGGATGGAGGAGCCTGGTAGGCTGCAGTTCATAGGGATGCTGGGAGTTGGACAACACTTTCATCTTGAAACAATTAAATCAGAAATTCTGGGAATTGGCCCAATCATTAGTATTTTTTAAAAAATTATCATGTGGTCACAGCTAAGTTATTATAGAGAACTTTAAATTCAATAAAATTCACTGCTCTTGTCCCAGGATTATATACATCAAAACCTGTCCTTTAAAATTGTTATTATATATATTCCCTTCCCCCTCCCTTTTCTTCCCTTGTAATAATCATCCTTTTTCATCTATTGTACCAATAGAAATTTAAAGTTTGTATGACACATGAACAATATTTAAAATATTAAGACAAATCATTGATCTTCTGATATATAGAAATAGCTTGAAAATACTAAACCAGTAATAAAAAACATACATCTGAATTAATAATGCAATCATCTTACCGGAAACTCTTGATATTGCTCACGGTCTATGCTTCTTGTACAAAATATATCTCCTGTATCCTTATCTATGAAGAATAGATTGAAGGGCTCTTTGTCTACCCCTGGTCCACTTATGGAGTAAAAGATGGTGTAGTTTTGTGCAGCATCAGACTGAACCTGTAACAATAATTGATAGTTTAGGAAAAGAGCAAATATATCATGATAAATCTTTCAATCTAATCTCTTATGATAGTTTATTTTTTATTGTTGTTTAGTTACTAGGTCGTGTCCGACTCTTTTGTGACCCCATAGACTGTAGCCAGACAGGCTTCCCCGTCCATGGAATTTCTCAGGCAAGAATACTGGAGTGGGTTGTCTTTTCCTTCTCCAGGGGATCTTCCCAACCCAGGGATTAAACCCAGGTCTCCTGCACTGGCAGGCAGATTCTTTATCACTGAGCCATCAGGGAGGCCTTTATTTTTTATTTCTTGCTCTCTTTCCCACATATCTATTCTTTCTTTCCAGTGTCTCCCATATTTTAAAATTCTCAGTTATATCCTGCATTGTGCGAAGCCACAATCTCTGTCACTTATTATTGAATACTAAATTCTTTGAAGTTATCTGCATCTGTATGGAAAAATCATGGCATTGATTATTCTTTTTCTATTCTTATTCACTTATTCTTATTCCTGTATACAGTCATGACTTCAGTGGTTTTGAATTATTTGGAATGGAAATTTTTGTGAGTAAAAAACTGGAAATAGCACAGCTTTCCTCCCACAGTTAATGCATCACGAATTGTACAATTTCAACTGAAGATCATGGCATCTGGTCCCATCATTTCATGGCAAATAGATGGGGAAACAATGGAATTAGTGACAGACTTGATTTTCTTGGGCTCCAAATCACTGCAGATGGTGACTATAGCCATGAAATTAAAAGACACTTGCTCCTTGGAAGAAAAGCTATGACCAACCTAGACAGCATATTAAAAAGCAGAGATACTACTTTGCCATCTGGTCAAAGCTATGGTTTTTCCAGTAGTCATGTATGGATGTGAGAACTGGACTATAAAGAAAGCTGAGTACTGAAGAATTGTTGCCTTTGAATTGTGATGTTGGAGAAGACTCTTGAGAATTTCTTGGAATGCAAGGAGATCAAACCCGTCAATGCTAAAGGAAATCAGTCCTGAAGTTTCATTGGAAGGACTGATGCTGAAGCTGAAACTCCAATACTTTGGCCACCTGGATGCAAGGAACTGACTCATTAGAAAAGACCCTAATGCCAGGAGAGATTGAAGGCAGGAGGAGAAGGCGACGACAGAGGATGAAATGGTTGGATGTCATCACCAATTCGGTGGACTTGAGTTTGAGCAAGCTCCGGAAGTTGGTGATGGACAGGGAAGCCTGGTGTGCTGCAGTCCATGGGGGTCACAAAGAGTTAGATAAAACTGAGCAACTGAACTGAACTGAATTGAAAATTGGCCTAAGTTAAGTGGCAGTAATACCACTTTTTGGAAAACAGATATATTGGCCTTTTTTTGTGTGAGGGTAAGTGCTAATGACAGGGAGAATTGAATTATGCAAAATCTGTAGGCATGTCCTCTGTATGTGAATGCTAAATCCTGGCAAGATATTTGGGAGAATCTGGATGCAGACCTAAAAGAATCAGAAACTCAAAATATACAACTTGTTTCTAATGCTAAAATGTGACTTTTGGAGGGAAGTGATAAAATTCAAACTCTTCTACAGGAAGGACCCTAGTTCTCGTAAATTGATGGTCCTTATTAGTACCAAAAGGTTAAAACCCTGATTCAGCTCAAATGGAAAGTTTTAAAAACAAAGAAAGCTAACATATAACATCAAATGAGATGAAATGTACCTGCTGCACGTGCTGTGGAAATGGACCTAGTGAGTTCTCCATCAGTGAACATGGAATAGGCGCCCATCGCCTCTTGCTTCGCCTGAGGACTGCATCTTTCATGTGTCTCTTAGGAACCTGCATTGGATGAGAGGTGAAAAAATACAGCATTGCTTATCATTCTAGATCCAGTGATTTTTCAGATAAACAGTAACATGAAGAAAATAGGTAACAGTTGCACATAACAATTTTATGGATAATGCCCAATTTCTGCTTTTTTTTTTTTTTTTAGTAACACACACACACACACACACACAAAACAGTTTCACCTATTTACTGTTTTAATCACTTATCACCTAACCATCACCAGAACTTTATAGCGTTTTGATGAAAGATACTATCTGAAGAAATACTGACCCGCTAAAAAGAAATAATCCAAAAAATAAAGAATTGATTTTATCCCACTAAGAGTGGTACAACCAAAATTTGCTAAAATACTAGCTAACTTGAAAAGCATTTGTATACCTATATAAAGACACATAGTGTGTGTTCCAGCATCTTTTTTTCATATGGAGACGCTTTACAATTTGGATATAAAATAATATTGTATAAGCCTTATGTTACATTAAGGTTACGTTAATGTTATGTAATTATATAACATTATGTCTAAATGCTAAACAAATGTAAAAGATATGTAATATGTAAGCATATTCTAAATTTGATGAAGATTCTTACAGTTGAAAGGAATTGAGCTGAAAAACTTTCTTATAAATCAAATCGCTTGTTAATAAATTATCTTGTAAGACCAAATTCATGTGCATAATTTGTTTAAAGTGAGATTTATATGAATTCCAGGAATCTTCTCCCTTCTCACTTCCTGAGCATCACCACTCCCTGCAAGAAGACTAACTTAGAGTCAGAACATTCAAACCAATCCTGTGGACTGGCCATAAAGCATACTCTGAAGAGAAGGATCTTGTAAAGTGTTCTGTGAAGATAGGAATTAACTGCAGACCTTCTCATCTTTTCTTTAAGACCCAAACCCACAGTCACTGGAGGGAAAGCCATTCAGGGTGGAGTGTCACGCCTCCAGCCAGAATCAGTCTTCAGTGAGTCTTAGACCTGCCCTGCCTGGTTCTGCAGGTAAGTCACTCTTGTTGCCACACCTCAGAACATCATTTGAAACCTTTGATATTGTGCCTTCATTCCCTGGCTACAGCGCTGTTCATTTTTACACCACTTATAAATCACTCTATTACTCATTAAAGCAGTCGAGTCTTTACATATGTTTGTTATAAATGGAATAGAAAAAAAATGAGTATTCAAGAACAAGAATTTTAACAAGGATGGAAATAAATGAGATGAAAGGCTCTGGTGAGCAGATTATTGTGCTTAAGTCTTATCTAATATACCTTCTTTCCTCCTGCTTCTAGTATGATTTCAATCTCCTTCTGCCCCTGTCCCTGACTGTCTGAGAGCAAAATGGAAAAACTCTTCTTTTCAGAAGACAAAACAAGGTCATGTGCTGTGTAAATGGAGCCATCTTCTAGAATCCTGAAGTCAGGATCACTCGACTGGATTAGGCGGCCGACTGGAGACACTCCTTCAGATTCACTGCAGGGAAGAAATTTCACAGTAATTTGTAAAGTGAAACAAGGATAAAACAAGTTTTACAGGAATGACAACCTCTAGTTAGTGTGGGAGAAGCAAAAAGAGGGAAGTTACGCTAGGGGTGAGTGGAGTACTTACCATTCTAAAACTTATAGGCCATAAAAATTAAATAATTAAATTGATGGAGTTGCTGTCTCCACTGATTTCATTAGCAATTAATTTATGGATAGATATAAAATATTTTTAATGTCACTCGATTTATTGTTTCCACTTTAACTTATTATTATGCACAAATGCATCGTTCTCTATTACATGTAGTATAACTAACTGCATGAGGTCAGATTTTGAGCTTCTTTGTAATCATCTGTGATAGTTATTAATAAAACTGTCTTGCAAAAAAATTAGAAAACTGTTCTATACTTAAATAATATTTCTCAGTAATATTGCAAGTACTACTTCTATAAAATCTTTTGGAAGCTTAATAAACTCCATGCTTAATAATGCTTAGTGGTTATATCAAAATATTTCCTTTGCAGATTCATATTTAATATATTGGATTGGCTAAAACGTTCGTTCAGATTTTTCCATAGGCTGTTACAGAAGAAACCCCAGTGAACTCTGTGGCTAACCCAATATTTATCATATTTACTATGTGTCTTTAGAGTGTAGGCTGTGTATCCTTTCAGTACTTTTGAAAGAAAAAGGTATTAATTTAAAACCTCCAAACACTGGGCCAAGCATTGTCTGTCTTGGAAAGAATACCACTTCTGTATATGAGATGTGTTTTTCTAGTCGTAAACTTAAGGCTAGTGAAAAATATTGATGAAAGGGATGTTATTCCTGGACTTAGAACAACCAACTCATGCCTCAGATATAGCTGTGGCAGTGTGTGTATGCATCCTCAGGCACTCAGTTTGTCTCTTTATAACCCCATGATTGTAGCCCACCAGGCTCCTCTGTCCATGGAATTTCCCAGGCAAGAATACTGGAGTGGGTTGTCAATTCCTTCTCCAGGAGATCGTCCCAATCCAGGGACTGAGCCCACATTCTAGCTTCAGTTGTGTCCGACTCTGTGTGACCCCAGAGATGGCAGCCCACCAGGCTCCCTCATCCCTGGGATTCTCCAGGCAAGAACACTGGAATGGGTTGCCATTTCCTTCTCCAATGCATGAAAGTGAAAAGTGAAATTGAAGTCGCTCAGTCATGTCCGACTCCTAGTGACCCCATGGATTGCAGCCTACCAGGCTTCTCTATCCATGGGATTTGCCAGGCAACGGTACTGGAGTGGGCTGCCATTGCCTTCTCTGACAATAAAACTACTTAAAATTTAATTTGACTTTCAGAAGCTTTTCTGTAAAATAGATCATGTAAATTCTTGCTGGGCACCTGGTCTTTGTCATCAATCTCCAGCATAAATTTTCTTTTGGGGCACTTCAATTTGTCATGTCTGTTTTCTATCTAATCAATGAAAGAATGTTGGTTTGGCGATTTGGGCAGCAGATCAGTCATAGGAAATTAAAATACATTTCAACGGTACTGGAGTGGGCTGCCATTGCCTTCTCTGACAATAAAATACTTAAAATTTAATTTGACTTTCAGAAGCTTTTCTGTAAAATAGATCATGTAAATTCTTGCTGGGCACCTGGTCTTTGTCATCAATCTCCAGCATAAATTTTCTTTTGGGGCACTTCAATTTGTCATGTCTGTTTTCTATCTAATCAATGAAAGAATGTTGGTTTGGCGATTTGGGCAGCAGATCAGTCATAGGAAATTAAAATACATTTCTCATTTTGGTGCTTTGTTTGTACTAAACTAATTTAGCCTTCTGATGTTTGCTAATTTTCCTGCCAAGAAAAGTAACACAACTAATTTGGTGCTTTAATTGTTTCTAACCACAATCAAAAAACAAGTTATCTTTCATTTCAAGTCGAATTTTAATGCCAAAATGACTACCCTATGGCTTGAGCAGGCAAAAGCTAAATGTAGCAGTTAAAACTATGAAATTCTTAACATCCTTTCTCACCTTTGCCTACAAGTGCTTCAGCCCGAAGATGAGAAGGAACTTGAAGAGAAAATTTCTGACAAGCATCGCAAAATAATATTAAAACCTCAAAAGAAAGAAAAAAATCAGAAGTTACATTTGATCAGAAGCTTTCACATTATAGTGTTGTATTACTGATAAAAATATTCTGAATTTCAATAACAAATTAATCTCCCAATCTTTCAATATTTTTCATATTCATTTTAAAAGGAAACAGCAAAGAAAGTGGCTTTAGGAACACAACAGTCATTTAGTAGCAATGAAAAAATTAAAATGAACAGAGTTCTTAGAACCTGAATTGTATTGCATCATTGAAAGAAAATGTGTTACAAACTATTGACTTTATATGTAGAGTTCATCATCTCTAAGGTCATTTGCAAATGTCATTCTGATTTCTCAGCATGAAGAAAGTACTTAACTTTGGAATTCAGTAATTATGTATTTATATACAAATCACCCTTTTCACAGCCCCAAGCAAACTGAGGTACTTGAGGATTTTTTTTTTTTAATTTAATACTTTATTCTATTTTACAGTACTGTATTGGTTTTGCCATACATTGACATGAATCAGCCACAGGTGTACACGATCTCCCCATGCTGAAGCCCCCTCCCACCTCCCTTCCCCCCTTGAGGGTGTTTCTAACCTCCTAAAGATCAATACCCACCAGTATTCCCTGATCTCAAATTATTCTTCAGAAAGGCTTGGATCATAAACCTCAAAGTCTAAATGATCTCATTCACAAAATTAGTCTAAAAAGAAATATATTTCAAAATATGGAGAGTAGACTTCAAAAGGGTAAAGATTTTTAGTTCAAGACACAAATATTGCTTTACAAAGCCATATACCTAACTCAAGAAAAAAAACCAAGACTATCTGAAAAATAAAAGAAACACTATCAGTTTTAAAGTGTCTGTAAATTCAGAACCTATTTTTCTTGGCATTTCTTGTTTATTTCCTTCCTCTACTCTTTTTCAAAATGACTGTTTTGTTATTACTTAAATATAAAATAGAGTTTTAACAGGTAGGTGAATTTTATTACCAATATTTCTCTGAGGACGTATTTCCAGAGTTAAGGGAAAGTCTCTAAGTTGTGTCCGACTCTTTGCAACCACATGGACTATACAGTCCATGGACTTCTCCAGGCCAGAATACTAGAGTGTAGCCTTTCCCTTCTCCAGGGAGATATTCCCAACCAAGGGATCAAACCCACATCTCCCGAATTGCAGGCAGATTCTTTGCCAGTTGAGCCACAAGGGAAGCCCTTCTAGAGTTAGGGGACCCATTATTTGAGAGAAGGAAAGAAAACCATCAGCTATACTATGGATGTACCTTTCTTTTCTAACTCAACCCAAGTCTACTGGCTATATCATGTAGGCCTATTTAAATAGTCTGTAATTTTACAATAACTCTGTTAGATAACACCAAAAACTGGAATTTAAAAAGTTGTATTTGTATTCTGGATTTAAATTAAATAACCTCTTTTTAAAAAATGGGTCTTTTTACTACTTACTTGACTTCTTAATATTTTCATTTCTAATGTCAGGGAATGTACAAAAATAGGGCTTCCCTGGTAGCTCAGAGGTTAAAGCGCTGCCTGCAATGCGGGAAGTTAGGGGACCCATTATTTGAGAGAAGGAAAGAAAACCATCAGCTATACTATGGATGTACCTTTCTTTTCTAACTCAACCCAAGTCTACTGGCTATATCATGTAGGCCTATTTAAATAGTCTGTAATTTTACAATAACTCTGTTAGATAACACCAAAAACTGGAATTTAAAAAGTTGTATTTGTATTCTGGATTTAAATTAAATAACCTCTTTTTAAAAAATGGGTCTTTTTACTACTTACTTGACTTCTTAATATTTTCATTTCTAATGTCAGGGAATGTACAAAAATAGGGCTTCCCTGGTAGCTCAGAGGTTAAAGCGTCTGCCTGCAATGCGGGAGACCCGAGTTCGATCCCTGGGTTGGGAAGATTCCCCTGGAGAAGGAAATGGCAACCCACTCCAGTATTCTTGCCTGGAGAATCCCATGGACAGAGGAGCCTGGTGAGCTATAGTCCACGGGGTCGCAAAGAGTCAGACACGACTGAGTGATTTCACAATACAATCACAAAAAGAACTTTCTATATATAAAAAATTATATTAATGATGGTCTAAGTATATAACATGGAAGAGCATTTTATAATTAAAAATAGATATGTGTATATACACATGTACTTTCATAGACCTACACATGTAAACTATATAGTCACATGTTATTCTCAGAGGATACATCTACATATCCTCTCATACCTCCATCATTTTTCTTTCCTGCCCTAAGGTCCCTACTTCATTGGTTCTGCCTCACAAACAGAGCCAACACAGCTCTCTAAGACATACTATATTACAGTCTTCAAGTTAAACAAGCAGCTTAGTTATTTGAAGGAAGCTGGGGTCAGACTCATTTTTAGGCATCATGGGCATAAGGAATGGATGGGCAGTGGACAAACCAAAGGGTACTGGGCAAAGCAGAGACCAAAAGTAAAAGAAATCTGAGTGACTATCTTGGAAAGCTTTCCCTTCGTTTTACCTAATAATACTAACTAAAGATCTCTGTTCTCCCCCACATGTACCTCCAGACAATTATGGGATGAGCATATGACCATTAACCCCATTTAGTGTATTTTTTTTTAATTTATTTATTTGGCTGTGCTGGATTTTAGTCACGGGATCTTAGTTGAGGCATGAGGACTCAGCTGTGGCATGTGGGATCTAGTTCCCTGATATAGGAATTGAACCTGGGCCCTGCGTTGGGAGCATCGAGCCTTACCCACTGGACCACCAGGGAAGTCCCCTAGTGTACTATTTATACAGAGAAAATATTTACCCTTTTACAATAAAATCTTTAAATACTGAAAATATAATCTGAAGCTAAAATATTTAATTAAAATGAAAACAAGAAAGAAATTCAGTGCTCAGAAATGCCAGATGTAGATGAGGGACAACTCCCCTCTTCCTAAACCCCACCAAAGAAAAAAATTAGCACCTAAATACACAGTTACAAAAAACGTAAGTGGAAGTCAAGTTCATGTATTTCATCAATGAATGTCACATTTTTCTTTATTATTATTATTTTATTTTTCCAGTTAAACGCCTTTCTTGAACTAAGAGCTCCGCCCTTCTCTCAGCCCTTTCTGGCTAAAATGAAGCAAGTCCTGGATAGTTCACATCTTCAAGCAGACTCCTTTTCCTCTTCTCGAAGCTCAGGGGAACTAAGCAGGTGAAACAAGTACAGCTTATTTAGTGACTAGCAGCAAAACCAAACCTCAGAACTTTCTGGGCCAAATGCCTGAGGAGTGAATTCATCCCCTGGCTCCGTAGAAAAGCACCCCAGCAAAACTGAACAGGGGATTCCCTTGAAAAATGAACAGCTTGGCGGTGCAAACTTGAAAAGCAAACCAAACACCAGCCGTCCTGGGTCACGAGTCTCTCTGTGCTTCCTTGAATTGTACTCAGCTCTGCTCCTGTTCTTCCAGTCTCCCTTCTCTGCCTTCCACTCCCGCCCTGCTCTCTTTGAAGCCCAACCTGAAGGAAGGCAGCACCGAGTAGCATGCTTAGACTCCCTAATCCTTTGCTTGTTACTCACCGGAGAGAGAATAGGAGCTGCTTCCAGAAGATGCTCCCTGGGGCGGCAGAGGCCACAGCCATCAGAAGTGGTCCTGATGCTCAGGGATGGTGACTGGATAACAGGGCAGCTTGGAATACACGGGGCGGCTTCGGCAGATTCCCCAAGGCTGGCACTGGGCAGGGTAACCTGTTGCCACCTTGGTGCGAATGAACTTGGTTTGGAGAAAAGTCAGCAGGCAAACGGGAGAAATGACAGGAGAGGGAGCAACGGGACAATTGCTTGCCTCCTATTCCCGGGTTAGTCTTCGTCCTTCAATTCAGTTACCTCGGAATGGAAAGAGGTTTTCCTACAACTGGGGAGGGTGGGGTACAAAACACCCCCAAACGCAGCCACTGGCTCCTCCTCACAGCTTTCAAAATTTCTCCTGCCACTTGACACATCGGCAGAAGCAACAGGGAAACACCCTCCATCCTTGGCCCTCCTCCCTCCCCCCCAGGTCGATGCTCTGAAGTCCTCCCCGGTTATTACCCACTCCCACGTCCTCCCCTCCTTCCTAGCCTTATTAACCTGTCTTGCCCCTGGGCACAAACATAGATTGTGCACGAACTCCATGCAAAGAAGCGATGCCTCCTCAACCGCCCTTGGCAAATCAGGGATACACAGGCATGTGCAATCACATACATCAGGAATTATCTCCCCATCTAAGCATTTAGGTGTAGTCTGTCACACACAGCAAAGCCGTTCTGCTAGAGATTGAGGGCTGCCGTCCACAGTAGCAGCTTCGCAGATGGCGTTGTGTCTGCTCCTTATTATCGACTGCACACTAGTTTGATTCTCTAGCTGTCAGAGGAATTTACTACAGTGTATATTGATGTTATAACAGTAAGTGATTGAGATATAATTTTCTTATTGTAGTCTTCAATTTTTTTTAATTCAATTTATTTAAACTGGAAAACAAAAACAAAAAACCCTGAGTTCACCCATTTCTTCCACCATTTCCCACCTCCTGCTTCTCTTCTAAACCACCAATCTGTTCTCTGTTCTACCAGCTTAGCTTTCCATCTATTTATTTTTTTCTTAGATTTCACATTAAAGTAAGATCATGGGCATTTGCCTTTCTCTGTTCTATTTATTTCATTTAGCATAATGCCCTTAGGTCCATTCATGTCATCTCATGAATAATATTCCATTGTATATATATACACCACTCGTTCATTGATGGAGACTTGATCAATGGAATCCAGGTTGATTCCATTATCTTGTCTATTGTAAACAATGCTTCAAAGAATATGGGGTTGCATATATCTTTTCAAAGTAGTGTTTTCATTTTCCTTGGATAAATACCCAGAAGTGGAATTACTGGATATGGTAGTTCTATTTTTAATTTTTTGAGGAACCTCCATACTGCTTTTCATAGTGGTGGTACCAATTTACATTCCCATCAGCAGTGCAGAAGTGTTCCTTTTCTCCACATCCACACTAATACTTGTTATTTCTTATCTTTTTGATGATAGCCACTAACAGGAATGAGGTGATATCTCATTGTGGTTTTGATCAGCATTTCACTGTTGATCAGTGATATTAAGCATCTCTGAAAGTACCTACTGACCAATCTCTATGTCTCCTCTAGAGAAATGTCTATTCAGATCCTCTGCCTTTTTTTATACTGGATCATCTGCTTTTCTGCTATTGAGTTGCATGTGTTCTTTACATGTTTTGATATTAGCCCATTATCAAACATATGATTTGTAATTATTTTCTCCCATTTAGTAGATTATCATTTCATTCTGTTGATAGTTTCCCTTGCTGCGAAGAAGCTTTTTAGTTTATATAGTCCCACTTGCTTGTATTGGTATTCGATTTTGTTGTTTTTGCTTTTGGATTAGATTCAAAAAATCATGGCCAATATTTAGTTCAAGGAGCTTACCACCTCTGTTTTCTTTTAGAAGCTTTATGCTTCCAGGTCCTATCTTCAAGTCTTAGTCTTTCTGAGCTTTTGTGTGTGGTGGAAGATTGTGGTCCTGTCTCTCTCTCTCTCTCTCTCACTCTTTTTTTTTTTTTTTTGCATTTGGCTGTCCAGTTTTTCTAGCACCATTTAGTGAGGAAACTCTTTTCCCCATTGTATATGCTTAGCTCCTTTGTTGTAAATCAATTGACTACATTAACTGTAGGTTTATTTCTGGGCTCTCTATTCTGTTCTATTGATTGTCTGTTTTCATGCTGGTATCATACTATTTTCTAGAAAATAATGTTAGGTAGTACTTCTCATGGAGTGCTTCCTGGTTGGGGTCCTCCTCTCCCTCCTTGAGGAGGTAGCGCCCATTGGCCAACATCCTCCTCCTTTGGCACACTTACCTAAAGGTTCACTCGAAAAACCCTGAGACTGACACCCACCACTGTGTGCCTGGGCCTCTGGCCATTCCAAGCCTGGCAGGTGGGTCTGGGGAGATGCCCCCTTCACCGGCAACTCCATGGGTACATGGACCTGCGCTGCTTGAGCTGCCAAGCCTTGCTCACTGCACCACTGGATCCAGATCCAGCTGGCCAGATATGCTGGGTCTTTAGCTCAGCTGCTGCTGCAACTGCTCCACTCTGCTCCTGCAGCCACTATCTGAGTGCAGTACCACACTATTTTGATTATGATAGCTTTGTGATAGAGTTTGAAATTAGGTCCCACAATGTCTCCCATTTTATTTTCTCGAGACTGCTTTGGATTAGTTCCATACAAATTTTAGGACTGCTTTTTCTCTTTCTGTGAAAAATATCATTGGAATATAAAATATCAATTCTCTTATTGCGTTCTTTTTATTACTCATGTAAAGATGTTTTCCCTCGAATAACTTTATTTGAGAACACCTATAATACAAGACCAACTCTCTTAAAAAATCACTCCATTCATTCAAATCACTTGTACATTACATGCAGGACATTCTTGCCTAAAAGTACATTTTCCCATCAAGTTAGTTTTTTTAAACACTAATGACCCTGGCAATGGCAACTTTAGCATCAGTTCTCCCATCATAACTCAAGGAGTTCAATACCAATATCAACTGCACACCCACAGCAGCAATGGAAGTTAGGAAAGGAGGGTAAATATTTTCATGTGGTAATTGTTTAATTTGGAGCATCAAAAGGAAAATTAAATTCATATTTAATTTGCCACTACTAAGAATCAGAGGGAGAAAAAAATGGCAAATCCACTCCAGTATCCTTGCCTGGAGAATCCCAGAGACAGAGGAGCCTGGTGGGCTGCTGTCTATGGGGTTGCACAGAGTCGGACACGACTGAAGCAACTTAGCAGCAGCAGCAGCAAGAATCAGAAACCTCCGACAGGCATTTCACTAACTCCTCCCAAACAGCCCAATGAGGGCTCCTTTTGGATAGCGAAACCATGGAAAAGGAAGTAATCAACCTCCGCCCGTTAACCCAGAGAAAATGAAGAAGTAAACGTGTGAACTCGGGTCTGACTGTCACCAAGGTGCGACTCCTTTCACTCTTTCATGCTATTCTGATAATAAATGCATATCAATATACTGAAAATGGGCAGAAAATGATGATCAGGAATGTGAGAATCCTGTCTTGTTGAACTGATAAGCCACTTTGAAACCACCGAAATGTATTCAGAAGCAGATATATGCTATACCTCTTAATTGCAGTCAATTATTCTAGAATACTATGGGCATCTGGCCTCTTTTGTGAAGGTCTTTCTATAGGCAAAGTAAAATGGCTATTCAACTACTTACTTTAAATATGTTTATACTTGAAATTGAGCTTCCTTGGTGGCTCAGATGGTAAGGAATCTGCCTGTAATGCAGGAGACCCAGATTCAATCCCTGTTTTGGGAGGATCCCCTGGAGAAGGGAATGTGTACCCACTCCAGTATCCTTGCCTGGAGAATCCCATGGACAGAGGAGCCTGGTGGGCTACAGACCATGGGGTCGTGACTATGGGATCACAAGTTGAACATGACTGATGAACTAACAGAAACATATACTTGAAATTAGTCTGCTTGCTCTTGTTACTTATATTTCTACCTCAAAAGAAGAAAAAAGGTACAGTTCAATCTCCATGCTTCAGAGAAAAGAAAAATTAAAGATTTTCTTTTGATAATCTGACAGAATATGTAGAGTTGGAAATAATAATATAACTGGAAAATAAAAGGTCCTGGAAAAAGAACTGAATGATATTTTGTAGTATGTTATTGCCAAAGATAAAATCACCAATAAATATATATTCTGAATCTGTGTTGCAATTGATTTTCACTAAGAAAATAAAATC
>SJYC01112135.1:49-42904 GCA_006408675.1 Madoqua kirkii | reverse complement strand
CATGGTTCTGGAATCTTTTTTTTTTATTATTATTCTACTTCTTTTAGCCTGCCTACTACATGGTTTTTGTTTTTCCTCCAATTAACTCTTTCTTGAAAGTAATTTAAAAAACTTTTTAAAAGGCTAACTCTGAATCATTGGTTGCAAATTTACCACATCAGCAATATTTTCCCTGTCTTTGCTACTTATGCACAAAATTTTCCTTAAAAATTTAAGTACTTTATATGAAAACAATTTATTTTTATAATAAAATAAAATTATAATAAATCAATTACCTTAAAATCAAGTTAAATGAAAGTAAAATTTATCCCTTTCAATTTCCTGCCATCGGGTTTTTCAAAAAGAGCTCTATTTTATATTTATGTGTACATTTGATGTATTTTGTTTCTTTTAATCTGTGTTTGAATTAACAACATAACTGACTGATAGTGTAGTGCAGTGGTTAAGAGCTCAGACTCTGGCTTCAGCTCCTGGCTTTACTATTTAGTCACAATATGCCATTAGGTAAGTCACTTAACCCTTTGTGCCTCAATCTCTTCATAGTAAAATGGAGGTAATAATAGCTGCTAATTTAGGCTATTATGAGGGTAAATATGATATTACATAGAACACTTTGAACACTGTCTGGTTCATAGCAAGTACTAATGTTTTATACCATATAATTGCCCAGGAGTGTAATAAAAAATCAGAGACTGAATTTTAAATGAAATACACACTAAATTATTGCAAATCCAAGGTCCCTTGAAAACGCTATCTAAAAATACATAAGCAGATTCATTGAAGAAATAGTTAAAGGTTTGTATACTGGGCTCTGATCCCTGCTAGACAATTAGCACCATATACAGAAAGAAAAGAAGATGAAATCCTACTATTCAAAAAGGCATACTTTGTGGAGCAGAACACAGATGTATTCTCTTTTAGTTCAAAATCACAGCACAGCACATAGGTTAAAAAGAGGCACTTTAACAAATATTAAATATCTTAACAATTTAGAGAGAAATTAAGAAAGATAAGGATTACATGCTTAACAGACAGACTCCTGTAAAAGAAAAGAATTAATTTAAAATATGTATATATTGTATATTTTGCTTTCCACCGTAGATTTGTTTAGATTTATTTGTTTCTCACACAGAGAAAGATTTAAGTCTAAAGGTCCACCTGACCTTTGCCGTTCTTTAGTTTTTAGTTTAAGAACTGTCAAGAATATATGCCTTTCTATGAATTTCAAAGAATGTGTCTTATAGAAGCACAGTGACAGTTTTCATATAAGATATGTATTCACAGCTAACTTGCAGCAAGTGCTGCTTATAAATAAAATCTAAGCCTCAAAATAGCCTCTTGCTCATAAAATATTATCTATGTCAAGCTACCCAGGTTATTCTGAAAGACTTTGGACTGGTAGGATGCTTTACATGTTAATGAAGCCTTCACAAAGCATATTTAGCTTAAGTGTATAGGACTGAAGAAAGCAGAAACTATAGGAGGAAAACAGAGTGTGGGGGCCTAATGTGGAAGATTAGAAATGTATAAAGGAATTAAAAAGAAGTTAACTGTAGAAGCCATCTGGGTCTCAGAGATTCAATGTGCTATGGAAAGTCCCTACAATTCCAGTGAACTCATGGACTTTTATCTGGGTAAAATGTTACTAAAAATTAGAAGTAACTCATAGCTATTGACAATTACTAAGGAATGACTTCTTAAGGCTATTTGCATAGAGTACTGACTAATTTTATGAAAAATGACCGCTTCCCATTATCATCAAAATTTTTGGCAGACTTATGAAAAGAAACATCAGCATAAATATCTGTTTAATTTAGAACTCTCTCTATTCAGCACACACACCCAACTTAAATTGGCTTAAGAGAAACAAAACAAAACAAAATTATTGCGGATAAAGGCATTTGTTAGGTCATGTAATTGGGAAGTCCAGGGATGTCCTGAATTCAAGCATAGTTCAAGTCAAGTGATCAAATGATGTCACCAAGATACTGGCTGTCTCGGACTTTCTTGGAGGCCCAGGGGTTAAGAATCTGCCTGCCAGTGCAGGGGACACCAGCTTGACCCCTGGTCCAGGAAGATTTCACATGCTTCACAGCAACTAAGCCCTTGTGTCACAACTACCGAACCTGAGCTCACACATCAGAACTACTGAAGCCCACGGGCCTGAAGTCTGTGCTCTTCAACAAGAGAAGCCGCCGCAGTGAAAAGCCTGTGAACCACAGTAAAGGCCCCGTGCAGCCAGAAATAAGTGAAGAAATAAAGCTATTGGTTCTCTCCATCTCTTAGCTCCAACTTTCTGTTGGTTTCTCTGTTATTCAGTTTTCTCAGTGCAGAGCCAAAGATGGTAACCAGAAACTCAGACTACAGTCAGTTGTTCAGTAACCCACAGTTGAAAGAGCATGTCTCATTTTTACTAGTTGGAGTAATACAATCCCACTGGAGAATCTTGCCCCAAAGGCTAAACTCAAGGGAAGGCCAGAGCACATGGGCAAGAAGTGGTGAGGAAGATCTTGCTCCAAGACAATCGTCAGCTATTGACAGAAAAAGGTATCTGGAAAAACAAATTATATGATGCCCAGTAAACTGACCTTTTCTTTATTCTCATTTCAACAATGTCAGTGGACTAGCCATCAATCACTGATTAACACCTTCTGTTTCCTAAGCATTACTCATGGTGCTGCTGAATGGAAGCTGGAAAAAAACACCGTCTCTGCACTCATGAAGCTTACAGTCTACGATCAGTTTTGAAAATTAAAGTACTTCATCCTGGTAAAAGAAACACAATGAATATTTTAGACTTTTATTCTCTTCCTGATATTTCCTCCAATTATTATTTTCGGTGCTGGTTTTCAAAATTAAGTTTTTTAAAAGTATTTTTAAATGACAGATGGAATTTTACTGTCAGTTATTCATATTACATATTAAAAATCATGTTTTTAAATGTTGATTTTTAAACATAAAAATATATATTCCCTACCTAAACTTTGTTAAGATAGAAAATGAGAAAGGGAATCTTCACCTGTGATCTAAAGGTAATCTTCCAGGGTATATACTCCGGTCCAGTTTCTGTATATAGAGTTTTTTAACATTGTTACACTGTGCTATAAATATAATTACATAGCATGCTTTGTCTACTTAATAAAATAAAACAAACATTTGTTCTATGTCATAAATCCTACACAGATTTACCAGTGATTGTATTAAACTTCTTCAAATAAATGATTTATGATTGATTTACCCAACTCCTTAATATTGGGTATCTGTCATTTAATTTTTTATTTTTATGGTTATAAAAACCATATTGACAGATACACCCCTTCTCTAGATTCATTTGCTAAGTTGTTTCAGTTATGTCTGACTCTTTACAATCCTATGGACTATAGCCCACCAGGCTTCTCTGTACATGGGATTCTCCAGGCAAGAATACTGGAGTGGGTTGCCATTTCCTCCTCCAGGGGATCTTCCCAACCCCAGGATCAAACCTGCATCTCTTATCTCCTGCATTGGCAAGCAGGTTCTTTACCACTCATGCTATCTGAGATGGCTCTCTCTAGATTTAGGAGCATCTTTTCAAGATAGAGTCCTACAAGTCCTACAAAGTTCTAGATCACAAATATTTAATGGGACTTTGCAGCCATGAAATTAGAAGACGCTTACTCCTTGGAAGAAAAGTTATGACCAACCTAGATAGTATATTCAAAAGCAGAGACATTACTTTGCTGACTAAGGTCCTTCTAGTCAAGGCTATGGTTTTTCCTGTGGTCATGTATGGATGTGAGAGTTGGACTATGAAGAAGGCTGAACATCGAATTGATGCTTTTGAGCTGTGGTGTTGGAGAAGACTCTTGAGAGTCCCTTGGACTGCAAGGAGATCCAACCAGTCCATTCTGAAGGAGATCAACCCTGGGATTTCTTTGGAAGGAATGATGCTAAAGCTGAAACTCCAGTACTTTGGCCACTTCATGAGAAGAGTTGACTCATTGGAAAAGACTCTGATGCTGGGAGGGATTGGGGGCAGGAGGAGAAGGGGACAACAGAGGATGAGATGGCTGGATGGCATCACTGACTCAATGGATATGAGTCTGAGTGAACTCCGAGAGATGGTAATGAACAGGGAGGCCTGGCATGCTTTGATTCATGGCGTCACAAAAAGTTGGACACGACTGAGCAACTGAACTGAACTGAACTGAACTGAATAGCTTTCAGTATATAAAATCAACTTGCATCACAAAATCAGAGTACTCATGTACATTCTTTTTCTTTTTTTCTAATTTTGTCAACATGGATATTTTCTTTTTTAAAATTAATTAATTAATTTTAATTGGAGGCTAATTACTTTACAATACTGTGGTGGCTTTTGACATACACTGATATGAATCGGCCATGGGTGCACATGTGTTCCCCCATCCTGAACCCCCTTCCCACCTCCCTCCCTACTCCATCTGTCTGGATTGTCCCAGAGCACTGGCTTTGAGAACACTGCTTCATGCATTGAACTTGCACTGGTCATCTATTTTACATATGGTAATATACATGTTTAAATGCTCTTCTCTCAAATCATCCCACCCTTGCCTTCTCCCACATAGTCCAAAAGTCTGTTCTTTACATCTATGTCTCTTCTACTGCCTTGCATATAGGATCATCATTACCATCTTTCTAAATTCCATATATATGAGTTAATATACTGCATTGGTGTTTCTCTTTCTGATCTTACTTCACTCTGAATAATAGGCTCCAGTTTCATCCACCTCTTTAGAACTGACTCAAATGCATTCTTTTTTTATAGCTAAGTAATAATATTCCCTTATCCATTCACCTCCCAATGGACATCTAGGTTGCTTCCAACTCCTAGCTGTTGTAAACAGTGCTACAATGAGCATTGGGGTACACGTGTCTTTCAGTTCTAGTTTCCTCCATGTGTGGGAGCAAGCCCCCAGCAGTGGGATTGCTGGGTTGTATGGCAGTTATATTTCCAGGTTTTTAAGGAATCTCCACACTGTTTTCCACAGTGGCTGTACAATTTGCATTCCCACCAACAGAGCAAAAGGGTTCCCTTTTCTCCACACCAGCATTTATTTTTTTGTAGACTTTTTGATGACAGCCATTCTGACAAGGATGAAATAATACCTCATTGTGGTTCTGATTTGCATTTCTCTAATAATGAGTGATGCTATCGATGTACATTCTTACTGACAGTGAATGCAACAATAAACACTCTCATCAGGGTCAAAAGTTATCAATTACTAAAAATCTTTCTATGTTACTAAGTAAAAAAATTATCATTTGAATTTGAATTATTTACCTAATCACGATGTATAGCACTTTCACAGCTACCAAGCCATTGTAGTTTCTTTTATACTGCCTATGCTCTTTTTTATGTATTGGCATATATTTGAAACTATAGAATACACCAAACAAGTTAATAATTAAAAGCCTTTCTTCAATGGACCTTCTTGAGATGAGAATGTTTTTACACTTAATTTCTAGCCTTTTGTAACTTTGGACTGCATCAACAGAATGCATTGACTGCAAAAGTGGTTCTGCCTTATAAGTCTATTGAAACACTAATCTTCCCTAAGAAACTACTGATATTTTCTGAAGTAACAACCATGGTCCCATCACTTCATGAGAAATAAATGGGGAAACAGTGGAAACAGTGTCAGACTTAATTTCTGAGGGCTCCAGTTTCACTGCAGATGGTGACTGCAGCCATGAAATTAAAAGACACTTACTCCTTGGAAGAAAAGTTATGACCAACCTAGATAGTATATTCAAAAGCAGAGACATTACTTTGCCGACTAAGGTCCTTCTAGTCAAGGCTATGGGTTTTCCTGTGGTCATGTATGGATGTGAGAGTTGGACTGTGAAGAAGGCTGAGCACCGAAGAATTGATGCTTTTGAACTGTGGTGTTGGAGAAGACTCTTGAGAGTCCCTTGGACTGCAAGGAGATCCAACCTGTCCATTCTGAAGGAGATCAACCCTGGGATTTCTTTGGAAGCAATGATGCTGAAGCTGAAACTCCAGTACTTTGGCCACCTCATGAGAAGAGTTGACTCATTGGAAAAGACTCTGATGCTGGGAAGGATTGGGGGCAGGAGAAGGGGGTGACCAAAGATGAGATGGCTGGATGGCATCACTGACTCAATGGATATGAGTCTGAGTGAACTCCGGGAGTTGGTGATGGACAGGGAGGCCTGGCATGCTGGGATTCATGGTGTCGCAAAGAGTCGGACACGACTGAGCGACTGAACTGAACTGAACTGAATAACCATGAACTCATCCAGAGCTTTATAAATTGATTTTTGGCTAGATTGAAATATGTGTTGTCATTTCTATAGCAAATGTGATTCATACTCAATGGAACCATTTCTAATTTCTTTCATTCTTGAACTGAAAGTAAAACCCATTCCCTAAGGTTCTTATAGCTTGTTTTGGATGTCATAAAAATAAATCTCTATTGATCAGATTTGTATAGTGTTTCATGAAATGCCCCTAAGAATTTGCTCTTTTCTAAGGTTAACTGAACAAACAGACTGTCAAATCATCAAATCAATGGTCCTGCTGCTGCTTAAGGGTCAAAGAGTAAAGAAGAGGGATTAAATTGTTGGTCCTTAGGGTTGCTATGAACTGTGGCTATTTCTTATATGTAGTGTTGTTTAGTTGCTTGCTGCTAAATTGCTGCTAAGTTGCTTCAGTCATGTCCGACTCTGTGCAACCCCATAGACGGCAGCCCACCAGGCTCCGCCATCCCTGGGATTCTCCAGGCAAGAACACTGGAGTGGGTTGCCATTTCCTTCTCCAATGCATGAAAGTGAAAACTGAAAGTGAAGTCACTGAGTTGTGTCCAACTCTCAGCGACCCCATGGACTGCAGCCTACCAGGCTCCTCCGTCCATGGCATTTTCCAGGCAAGAGTACTGGAGTGGGATGCCATTGCCTTAGTAGTGTCTAACTCTTCGCAACTGCATGGACTGCTGCCCAGTAGGCTCCTCTGTCCAGATGGGTTCTCCCAGGAAAGAATACAGTGGTGGGTTGCCATTTCCTTCTCTAAGGGTTCTTCTTCACTCAGGGATCAAACCCCATTCTGCTGCATTGGCAGGTGGATTCTTTACATCCTGAGTCATACACAGGAAGATAATGAGAATGGGAAACAGAAACTGCTACTCCTCTGTCCAGATGGGTTTCCCAGGAAAGAATACAGTGGTGGGTTGCCATTTCCTTCTCTAAGGGTTCTTCTTCACTCAGGGATCAAACCCCATTCTGCTGCATTGGCAGGTGGATTCTTTACATCCTGAGTCATACACAGGAAGATAATGAGAATGGGAAACAGAAACTGCTGTGCATGATCAAACAAAATATGTTCTCCCATGTGAATAGAGAAACACTTTGTAAAGTGTTGTCTTTTAGTAAAAGTTTCCCCATACACATTTGAACTAAGCTGTTTCTGAGAATATTTGTACTTCAAAGATGTGCCTGGCTGCCCGCTGTGCTTCTCTTGAGTCTGATCAGAGGTCTCAGGTACAGTGAAAGAACTCGGCTTTATCTTAACTTGGTCTCAACTATTGTGCTGACTCTTTTGCTATTTTACCTTTATTAAGAAAGAAAAGAATTCTATAGTCTGTTTTGCTGAACCCCTGATGGTGTTACTTTCATTAATAGAATATATAAGAATTTTTAACTTATAGAATATATAATGCATAAAATAGTGATTGATGGAGAAAGGGAAGATAGTGCCCCATGAATATTTGTGGACTAAGTTACATTAAAAATAATCATCTACACTTTACGTTTTTATTAACTGTATAAACATGTTCCTTTATGTAAACGGATTAAGAGTGATTAACATTAAACAAAAGAAACCACACCCTTTAAAGCATACTCCCTTTATGAAATAGCCTCAATTAGCCACTGAACTCAAATTATTGTTGCATTGTAAATGCTTCTGCAATCAATTGGTAACATACAATTTTCCAGCCCTGGAATAATTTAGGGAAAGTGAGTCTAGAAAGCACTGACTGTAGGAACTCCCAGACTTAACTCCCAGAGTTTGGATTCATATTGGAATGGGCCCAGTATTTTGCCAGGTCATCAGACAGTGTGAATTAGAATAAGACACCTATTTATCAATAAAGATTTGCTGTGTGTCTATTGGAAGGACTGATGTTGAAGCTGAAACTCTAATACTTTGGCCACCTGATGTGAAGAGCTGACTCATTGGAAAAGACCCTGATGCTGGGAAAGACTGAAGGCAGGAGGAATAGGGGATGACAGAGGATGAGATGGTTGGATGGCATCACTGACTTAATGGACATGGGTTTGGGTGGACTCCGGGAGTTGGTGATGGACAGGGAGGCCTGGCGTGCTGCAGTTCATGGGATTGCAAAGAGTTGGACACAACTGAGCAACTGAACTGAATTGAAGTGATGTGTCTCACACTGCCTGGGAATGTGAGAAAAACAAAATTTGTAGGGTAAAACATTTATGCCCTAAAAAATGCTTACAATGCTGTGAAGTAGACAAAATGTCTATGTTTCAAAGAGAGAACAGAACAAGAAATATATGAAAGAAAAAAAGTGTTAGTTCCCAGTCATGTTCGACTCTTTGCAATCTCATGGACTGTAACTCATGATGCTCCTCTATTCATGGAATTCTCTAGGCAAGAATACTATAATGGGGTCCTATTCTCTTCTCCAGAGGATCTTCCCAACCCAGGGATCAAACCTGGGTCTCCTGCATTGGAGGTAAATTCTTTACTGTTTGAGCCACCAGGGAAACCCCATGAAATACATGAGTACATGCTAAATATTGGTCAGAATTTTAGTTTTCCAGCATTCAGAGGAAGGACATTCGCAGAAGAGCGGGATAATCAGAAAACCAGACCATCAGAACAGCTTAGCCAGTATTAGGTGACCAAGCATAACACCAACGTTTTCTTCAAGCCTAGACCAAGGACTTCAAGCACAGATCAAGAACATGGTCCTGAAATCAAAGTAAGTGTGTATAAAACAAGGATAAACAAGTTAATGGCACCTCACTAACTGTAAGTGAAATGGAGGTTCAGAAAGAAAGTGTATCTTGTAAATGGAGAATTGAAAGATAGATAGGAATTAGATAAGCAAAAAGAGGATGCAGAACATCTGATCTAAAAGAGGCACGTGGACACAGTGCCCCCACTCATGGTTGCAATTACCTGCCTTGGATTCCAGCCTGTGGATATCAAGACCTAGTTGTTCTATGCCATTTTATATAAGGGACGTGAACATCCACAGATTTTCGTATCCTCAGTGGTGTAAGTTGGGCATCCTAGAACCAGTCCCCCTTGAATACCCAGCGACAACTGTAAATTTGAACAGAGGATTGACCAAAATGGATTAGTGTTACCGGTTAGTATAGGTAGAACCAACCTTATCAACTGATAATTAGCATTCCCCTTCTTTGTATCTGGTGCTTTTCTAGGTTTTCCAGGGTTACAGACATGGCCTCTTCTTAAAGTGTGAAAAAAAGAAACAGATGAGAAAAATTATCACACTGCATGATGTAATCGGAGCTATGAACAAATGTCATGAGAGTGCAAAGAAGAGTCACTTGGCACAGTGGATAGGAAAGCAGTGCGTTAGATTCGGTGCGTCATAAAGGAGGAGGCACTGTTTGAGTGGCTTTTGAAAGATGAAGTGAAGTGAAGCAACTAAAGTGATCCAAAGGAAGAACAATCTTCAGAGAAGTTTATAACCAAAACCAAAAACAGTGTGAAAAACAATGCTTATTCAAGAAATGATGAGAAACTCTCAGGATGGAGGAACTTGAAGATGAAACACGTAAAGGATCATTAAAGAAACTGGGAATTTCCATCCTATAGAAAAGAGGATTCAGTGGTGATATTATATAATAGTTTTTCCAAATATTTATCCCATAGGGAAAATCTTACACTTGAATGTTTTTGTGTTTTTCTTGTTGTTATGTTTTAGAACAGTTTCAATCTTTTAGAAAATTTTCAAGAAGAGTACAGAGTTCCTAAACACTCCACACTCACTTTCTCCTACTATTATCTTACATTATTGTGATACATTTCTTATAATTGGTGAGCCAAGATTGATACATTATTATTAACTAAAGTCCATACTTCATTCAGATTTTTCTTTAGCTTTTACTTCACTTTCTTTTTCTGTTCCAGCCTCCCATCGGGAGGCTGATGTTCTATCATATAACATTCAGTAAGTGTGTCTTCTTACGTTCTTCTTGACTGTAGTAGTCTCTTACACTGTCCTTGCTTTCAACGACCTTGACAGTTTTTAAGAGTACTGGTCAGAGACTGTGTGTCATACAAGGTTTGTCTGAGATTTTTCCCATGATTAAATTGCAGTAAAAGTGCCATTTTCATTACATCATATCAAAGTACATGCTAGCAACATGATATACTTTAAATTTGTTTTGAAACATGCTGAGAAGCAGATAACATTCAAAAGGAGATGGTTATAGAGAAAGCTTTAAATATATTACTCAAAAGGACTCAGGATCAGAGAGAATGAAGTTCCTTACCTGAATTCACATGACTAGTAAGTAGCTAGACTGAAACCCAGACTCAACTGATTTTAAGTTTCTTCTTCCACTTTATTATGTTATAATGGATAAATTAAATAAATAAATGCTCATAACGTTACTGCCAGGGATGCATGTGTCCTGGTTCTTTATACCCAACTATGCACATTTCTTCCAAAATCTGCTCTCAGAGACATCATGTTGGTAGCTTGAAATCAACAATGGTGGGAGTATTTACCCCATGGCAAACATCATAGGCTCTAAATCAGAACATTTTTTCAAAAATATATTTTTCTGGAGAATTGGTTGTTAAACAACCAACAGAGATAACATTGATTATTTATTCTATTTGTTTTATTTTTAGACTAGAATAGTCTTACTCTAATTTCGATTTGTGAGGGAGGAAAATAAGTGAAAGAAAATATATCAATATGTTTCACTTTCTTGTAAAGAATTAAAACAAAATAAACATGTTGGTTTCTAAGTAAAAAATCTAACTACAGAAGATTCAAGTGAAAAACAGCTGCAGATAAAGGCAAAGAGTTCAGCAAAAAAGGAAAATAGACAAAAAAACTCTGTGGGTTCTTGCCCTTTTATTTGTCATTATTTTTATTGGTGATGATGCTGTTCTATTGATTTTTGTTTGTTTGTTAAATCTGGAAATCCTAGTATGCTTGAAGCAGCAAGCTTGAAAACTTAATAAACTTGAGGTTTATTTCCTGAATACAAATTCCAAAAATAGTCTTACTCTAATTTCGATTTGTGAGGGAGGAAAATAAGTGAAAGAAAATATATCAATATGTTTCACTTTCTTGTAAAGAATTAAAACAAAATAAACATGTTGGTTTCTAAGTAAAAAATCTAACTACAGAAGATTCAAGTGAAAAACAGCTGCAGATAAAGGCAAAGAGTTCAGCAAAAAAGGAAAATAGACAAAAAAACTCTGTGGGTTCTTGCCCTTTTATTTGTCATTATTTTTATTGGTGATGATGCTGTTCTATTGATTTTTGTTTGTTTGTTAAATCTGGAAATACTAGTATGCTTGAAGCAGCAAGCTTGAAAACTTAATAAACTTGAGGTTTATTTCCTGAATACAAATTCCAAAGAAGTCTTTCTCTGTGAATTGTATACTTCTAGAACTCCATGCTGATTTAAGAAGTATAAATGTGCTTAATAGATACTGTAAATTAGAATGCTGCTTATAACATTTAAACTATGGAAATATAGACAGAATTCCTTCCTTCTCACCCCACCCCAGAAACTCAGTTGCAATTTAAGTCCTGGCTGAAAGGCACCTGTCTAACAAGAAACACCTTTTACAGAATCTCACTGGGCAGAGTCACTTGAAAAGTCTAGTCAGCAGAATGGAGCTTCCTTCCCAACCCCAGTTAGTGATGAAAGTGTTAGTCGATTTCTCTGTGATTCCATGGACTGCAGCTCACCAGGCTCCTCTGTTCATGGAATTCTCCAGGCCAGAATACTGGAGTGGGTTGCCATTCCCTTCTCCAGGGGATTTTCCCAACCTAGGGACTGAACCCAGGTCTCCTGCACTGCAGGCAGATTCTTCACCAGATGAGACACTAGGTGTTACCTCCCAAAGGAGGATGAGGACTAGGTGTTCTGACAGGGGGGACTTGAAGGAAATTAAAGGAAAATGCTTGATTGTATGCATTCTATATTCAATGTCAGACTCTGAGAATGTCATTTAAGAATCCCAAATTCATGTGGCTAGAACATGGTGATTCAGTCAGTGAAGGAAGCAGCATCTGATTGCAAAGCAATTTTCCCTAAAGAAAAATATCATTTAAAAAACTCTTTCCAGTGTTTAGAGTGATGGAAAATACACAAATATTTTACCGCTACTTAGTTTTATTTATGTTGTGGGCATCTGTGACTGTGTGTGCATGAAATGAATATTGTGAATTGGTCGTGAATGCTCTGAAAGGGATAGTAGTTAGTAGTTTGTCACTCAGTAGTCTCCGACTCTTTGCAACCCCATGGACTGTAGCCTACCAGGCTCCTCCCTCCATGGGATTTTCCAGGCAAGAGTGGGTTGCCATTTCCTTCTCCAGGGGATCTCCCCAACCCAGGGATCAAACTCGGGTCTCCTGCATTACAGGCAGAAGCTTTAACCTCTGAGCCACCAGGGAAGCCCCTGAAAGGGATGGATGGTTAGTTAAACCAAATACACATGCACAAACACATAGGCAAGGAAAAGGTAGAAAATTTTAAAAGAATAACTTTCTTTTTTCAATGAGAGGCAGCAGTAGGATGGACTGGAGGGAATTTTGTCATCAA
This sequence comes from Madoqua kirkii, assembly GCA_006408675.1. Lineage (NCBI taxonomy): Eukaryota > Metazoa > Chordata > Mammalia > Artiodactyla > Bovidae > Madoqua > Madoqua kirkii. The sequence continues at coordinate 30,070 of SJYC01112135.1, read as the reverse complement.
ACAAAAAACAGACCAGTTGAGCTTGTTTAGAATTTTTATTGGACGTCCCCTGTGTTTCTCAAACTTGGCTGAGTATCAAAACACCGAGGGTGCTTGTTGAAAGCACAGATTCCTTTGGTCCACTTCAGACTTAAGGAATCAGATTCTTGAGGGAGTGACCAAGGAAGCTACAGTTTTAACAGTTGCCCCTGGTGATTCTGATGACTAGCCAAGGAGGAGAAACACTGCTTAGGTCAGGGGTTCTCAACTTCAACCAATTATAAAGTTAAAAAAAAAAAAGAATTACTGATGTCTGAACCCCACCCCAGGCCAATTAAATCCAAATCTCTGGGATTGGAGCTCAGATACTTAAATAAACAATGAAACCAAAGAAAGATATCCTTCCAAGTGATTTTAATGAGCTGCCAAGAGTGAGGACCACTGGCCAATCTAAATAAGCTAAGAGAATCCTCCTCTAACAAGAACTAACAAACTTTTCACAAGAAACGCATTTCATCCAATCTGTGGATATCTTTAGAAATTTAAAATAAAAGGTAGCAAATTTGGGGCACTTTTACGTGTTTTGATGACTAGAGAGAAATGAGTCTATTTCTTCCTCTTGTCATTTTATGTATTAATTTTTAAATAGAGAAATGGAAGGTAGAGAGGAAGAAAAAGTGGATTTACTTCCATGCATATTCTGCGTATTTAAAATCTCGAAGGACATCTCATTCCCCAAACAAATAATTTAAACCAGAGCGTACATAGCAACTCACTCCAGTATTTTTGCCGGGAAATTCCATGGACAGAGGAGACTGGCAGGCTACAGTCTATAGAGATGTGTATAAGAGACAGCTCTTACACTGTCCTTGCTTTCAACGACCTTGACAGTTTTTAAGAGTACTGGTCAGAGACTGTGTGTCATACAAGGTTTGTCTGAGATTTTTCCCATGATTAAATTGCAGTAAAAGTGCCATTTTCATTACATCATATCAAAGTACATGCTAGCAACATGATATACTTTAAATTTGTTTTGAAACATGCTGAGAAGCAGATAACATTCAAAAGGAGATGGTTATAGAGAAAGCTTTAAATATATTACTCAGAAGGACTCAGGATCAGAGAGAATGAAGTTCCTTACCTGAATTCACATGACTAGTAAGTAGCTAGACTGAAACCCAGACTCAACTGATTTTAAGTTTCTTCTTCCACTTTATTATGTTATAATGGATAAATTAAATAAATAAATGCTCATAACGTTACTGCCAGGGATGCATGTGTCCTGGTTCTTTATACCCAACTATGCACATTTCTTCCAAAATCTGCTCTCAGAGACAATCTTCTTTAATTTTAATAAGATCCAGTGAACTTTAAAATAAATAAAAGTGGCTCATGGCTAAGATCAATATTATTGGAGAACATTTTCTTTTAAAAAAAATGTTTCTTTAAAATTTCCTGTTTAGACTGGTTGTGAATCCCAAGTGTTACTTATGCAATAAAACATAGAACTAATGTAATTATAAAGAATAAGATACGAAGCTGCAGCTTTACCTCTAAAGGTTTTCTTTGAACAGTCAAGAGAAATGTCATGCTTTGTATTTACCAAATTAGGAAGATTTAGCTTGCTTTCACATACTTTGTATATTCTAATTAAAGGGCTCTACAGAACTTATGGCACGCTGATACATCCTTGTTATCCAATGTCCAGAGTTCACATTAGAGTTTATTTCTGTGGTATATACTGTGTGGGTTTGGTGAATGTACATGTGGCCTCCATTATAGTATTGTACAGCATAGTTTATCTACCCTAAAATTAGGCTGTGTTCCACCTCTTCATCCTTCCTCCCCATACCAGCCTTTGCGGACCACTGATCATTTTACTGCCTCCATAATGTTGCCTTTCCAGAATGTCGTATAGTTGAAATTATACAGTGTGGAACTTTTTCAAATTGGCTTCTTTTATTTAGTAATATACATTTAAGTTTCTTCATTGTCTTCATGACTTGGCGGCTCATTTCTTTTCAGTACTAATTAATATTCCATTGTCTGAATGTATTGTAATTTGCAAATCCATTCGATTGCTGAGGGACATCTTGGTTTCTTCTAAGTTTTGGCAATGGTGAATAAAAATGCTATAAACATCTGTGTGCAGGTTTTTGGGGCGGACATAAATTTTCGGTTCTCTTAGGTAAACACAGAGATACTATTGCTGGATCATATGAGTATGCTTGTTGTTGTTGTTATTTAGTCACTCAGTTGTGTCAGACTCTTTGCAACCCATGGACTGTAGCCCACCAGGTTCTTTGTCCAAGAGATTTTCCAGGCAAGAACATTTATGCATGCTCAGTCACTTCAGTTGTGTCCAACTCTGTGCGATCCTATGGATTGTAGCCTGCCAGGCTCCTCTGTCCATGAGATTTTCCAGGCAAGAATAATGGAGTGGGTTGCCATTTTCTTCTCCAGGGGATCTTCCTGACACAGAGATTGAACCCGCGTCTCCTGCTTTGGCAGACCGGTTCTTTACAGCTGGGCCACCTGGGAAAGAAACTGTCAAGCTGCCTTTAAAACAGCTGTTACCATTTTGTTTTCCTTTTCTTTCACATCCTTGTCAGCATTTAGTGGTGTCAGTGTTCCAGATTTTAGCTGTTCTAATAGGTGTGCAGTGGTATCTCATTGTTATTTCAGTTTGCATTTCCCTGATGACATGATGTGAAGCATATTTTCATATGCTTATTTGCCATCTGTATATCATCTGGAGAAGGGAATGGCAACCCACTCCAGTATTCTTGCCTGGAGAACCCTGTGGACAGAGGAACCTGGAAGGCTACAGTCCATGGGGTTGCAAAGAGTTGGACAGGACTGAGTGACTAACACACACACAAACACACATCATATTTGATGAGGACTCAAGTTCTTTGGCCTGTTTTTTAGTTGACTTGTTTGTTTTTTATTGCTGAATTTTGAAACATTCTTTGTATATTTTTGGCTGCCAGTCTTTTATCAGATACATCTTTCACAAATATTTTCTCCCAAAGGTGTAATATTTTTGTTTGTATGGGTGCACTTTTAGGATACATTACAAAGTTATAGGTGAACATATACACATTCTGTGGCTTCCCAGATGGTGCAATGGTAAAGAATTTGCTTGCCAATGCAGGAAATTCAAGAAACATGGGTTCAATTCCTGGGTCAGGAAAATCCCCTTGAGAAGTAAATGGCAACCTACTCCAATATTCTTGCCTGGAAAATTCCATGGGCAGAGGAGTCTGGTGGGCTACAGTCCATGGGGTTGAAAAAAGTTGGACACAGAGCACATATGCAAAACATATACTTTCTGTATGTTCGTTTCTGTATATTCCTTTCATTTAAGACAATCATGTAGGTATTTCCTAGTTTATGTTTATATTAGCTTAGTAAGGCTGCTATAACAAAATATCACAAAGTGGGTGACTTAAACAACAGAAATTTATTATCTCATTGTTCACAAGATGTGAGCACAGTGTTTTTTTCAGGGGGAAGGATCTGTTCCAGTCCTCTCTCCCTGGATTAGAGATGACTGTCTTTTCACATGCCCCTTCACATTACCTTCCCTTTTTATGTGTCCCTGTGTCCAAATGTCCCCTTTTTTTATAAGATACCAGTTATATTGGATTAGGGCCCATAATAATAGCCTCATTTTAGCTAACGGGCATATGCTGTGTGTGACCCTGATTCCATGTAAGGTCACATTCTGAGGTACCAGTCCTCAGCATATAAATATTCCTGTGCGTGCTCGCTTCAGTCATGTCCGACTCTTTGTGACCCTATGGACTGCACGCCACCAGGCTCCTCTGTCTATGGATTCTCCAGGTGAGAATACTGGAGTAGGTTGCCATGTGCTCCTCCAGGGGATCGTCCTGACCCAGGGATCAACCTACGTTCCCTGCAGCTCTTGCATTGCAGGTGGATTCTTTACTGCTGAGTCACTGGGGAAACCCATATGAATATGGAGGGAACACAGTTCAACCACGGAAGTGTTGAAGACATTTATTCAACCCTTCCAATCCAATGAAAGGAGACAATTTCACCCCCTGGGTTTCCATGCCCTGTTAATGACATATAATTCCCCTTGTGTCCAGGTGTCTGCTTGGATGTTACCTGTGTAGGCAAACCTTTCCTGGTCAATTACCCCCACGTGAATTGGTACTAGGTGTGCTCCTCACAGAAAGCCTCCTTTTACTCTGATTAGTCATTTCCAGTTGACTGGCAAGTTTTCCTTCCTGGAAAATAAATTCTTTCTGTTCAGGGACTGTGCAATCCCATTGTCTAGAATTATGCCTCCCACAGAGAAACAAATACATTTTTGTTGAATAAAAAAGAAAATGACAAGGTTAGGTGTTAAGAAATTAATTGGTGCCCATGAGACCACACAGGTAAGTCATCATTCTTGCCTTGACTTAGCCACGCCCTATCCCTCTGTCTGGAACTCCTCCTCTGCAGTTAGTTCACTCCTGGTTCATCCCCCTTTCCATGGTGGTGGTGGTTTAGTCGCTCAGTCATATCCCACTCTTTTGTGACCTCATGGACTGTAGCCCGGCAGGCTCCTCTGTCTGTAGGATTTCCCAAGCAAGAAGCTGAAGCAGGTTGCCATTTCCTTCTCTGGGGGATCCTCCTAACCCAGAAATCCAACCTGAGTCTCCTGCTTTGCAGGTGGATTCCTTACCACCTGGGAAGCCACGAATCAGCTTATATCTTCCTCTCAGAGAGCTTCTCCTGGCCACCTGAGCAGATCCCACGATTGCAGTGACTTTCTCTGCCAGTCCCTTCTTTCTTTCCTTCTTAGCAGTTATTACGATTGCACACTGTATCTCATCTATTTTTGTCTCTTTGTCTATCTTCTCCATTAGAATGTGCCCTCCATTAGGGCAAGGCCCCAGGAGTCTTGCTGATCATCATATTCAGAGTCCAGCAGCATCCAGAACATGGATTTTGTCCCTTCCCCTGGTGCTGGGGTTTCCCTGGAGAGGGGAAAAAAGCATATAATGAATAGACTATTTCTCTTGTCCCTTCAGGAAAAATTAATAGGCTTTTGTATTCTGAGTTTGGAATTCCTTGCCAAAAAATCTGTTAGAGTCCTAAAAATCCTTTTCAAGCAGCAGACTTCCCTGGTGGTTCCCTCTGTGCTTCCAAAGCAGGGGCCCCAGGTTCCATCCCTGGTCAGAGAACTAGATCCCACATACTGCAACTAAGAGTTCGAATGATCCCATGTGCTGCAACAGAGATCAAAGATCCCACATGCCAGCACAGCCAAATAAGTAAATAAACTATTTGCAAGCATAAAAAGGAGAGAGGTAAAGACAGAAGAAAAAGGAAGAGGAGAGATGGGAAATATGGCTGAGCTCCTGGAATAATGCTCTCAATTAGCATTACACGCTCATGCTAAGTCGCTTCAATCATGTCTCTTTGCCACCCCATGGACTGTACCCCACCAGACTCCTCTGTCCATGGAATTCTCCAGGCAAGAATACCGCAGTGGGTTACCATGCCCTCATCCAGGGGATCTTTAGTACCCAGGGATCAAACCAGAGTCTCCTGAATTGTATGTGGATTCTTTGCAGTCTGAGCACCAGGAAAACCCCATTTGGCATAATAGGTAATGTCATTTAGCCATTTAGTCTTTTAAAGGGTAGGCTTGCCTCTTATGCTTGTGTGCTTTGAGTTAAAACATTTTCTGCACTTGAATTGCTTAATCTGTGAAATTTGCAGTCACCTGGATTAAATATTGAATTTGTTACAACACTGTTTCTTTTTCATACTTTGGTTTGTGAGTTGAGATGCAGGTGATATATCAGCTCCCTGACCAGGAATCAAGCCCCCACCTCCTGCACTGGAAAGCAAAGTCTTCACCACTGGGCCACCAGGGGAGGCCCTCAAATATTCATATATAAAACCTAACGGCAAGTACATTTCACAGCAAACGGCATCGTGATAGAAGCTTGCAGAGTTTCTGCTTTTGTTTTCATTTTTGACCTCTTCATTTGTATGAGAGAGAACATTTTAATAAAAATCATTTGATTTCTTTTTATTGTATTGAGGATATTAAATATTAAATTCTAGTTTTAGCTTAGCAACTTAGTGGAATTGCATTAATAGAGTCAAGCAATATTATTAGGAAACTTATTTAGGAAATCATTCCAATAAAGTAGCTGCTAGGCTTCTTGGGAGAATTTCCTTCAAAAAGATGACTCCTACTGTCATAAACTACAAGTCTATTAAAGATAATATAACAACAACATTATTATTATTATAATATAACTCTCAAGCTGAAGACTCTTGAGAGTCCTTTGAACAGCAAGGAGATCAAACCCAGTCCCAAAGGAAATCAACCCTGAATATTCATTGGAAGGACTGATGCTGAAACTCCAATACTTTGGCCACTTGATGTAAAGAGCCGACTCATTGGAAAAGACCCTGATGCTGGGAGAGATTGAGGGCAGGAGAATAAGGAGACAAAAGAGGATGAGATGGTTGGATGGCATCACCGACTCAATGGGCCTGAGTTTGAGCAAACTCCGGGAGATAGTGAAGGACACAGAAGCCCAGCGTGCTTCAGTCCATGAGGTCGCAAAGAGTCAGACACAAATGAGTGACTGAACAATAATGAAGGAATGCTGCCTTCCCAAGGGAAGATATTCAGGATTTAAAGTCACTCCAAACCTGTGTAATGGGGAAATGGAAGCGACATGGCAAAAAACTGTACAATCAGGAGGCAAGATGCTCTTTGTATCTGTATTAAGCCAGCCAGAAAACATGCAGATCTGGGAAAGAAACAAGAGAAGTCAAGGCTAAGAGATCGAGGGTGGAACATAGAGTGTGGCCCATGCATTACATTCGTTTCTCAGAGATGAATTTAGGCTGTCAAAGACCAGATAATTTTGAACTGTGGTGCTGAAGACTCTTGAGAGTCCTTTGAACAGCAAGGAGATCAAACCCAGTCCCAAAGGAAATCAACCCTGAATATTCATTGGAAGGACTGATGCTGAAACTCCAATACTTTGGCCACTTGATGTAAAGAGCCGACTCATTGGAAAAGACCCTGATGCTGGGAGAGATTGAGGGCAGGAGAATAAGGAGACAAAAGAGGATGAGATGGTTGGATGGCATCACCGACTCAATGGGCCTGAGTTTGAGCAAACTCCGGGAGATAGTGAAGGACACAGAAGCCCAGCGTGCTTCAGTCCATGAGGTCGCAAAGAGTCAGACACAAATGAGTGACTGAACAATAATGAAGGAATGCTGCCTTCCCAAGGGAAGAGAGAGTTTTAAGATTCAGCAGTGATCCCTCTAGCTGTCAGGATTCCTGGCTTCAGAGAAATGAACACTAGTTAATATCACAGAAAAAGAATTTGATGAAGTAATAAGACATACATGACAGAATCAGCACAAAAGCTAATGAAGCAGGTTCAGAAAACTGGGAAGAGCCAGGGAGACATCACTCTGAGAAAACACAATGAAGACCCTATTACGGGATGCCTCTGCCTAGGATGGCCCCTGCAATGACGAGACACAACACTGTCGCCCTCACAGGCTTTCAAAGCCTCTGATAGAGCCGGGGATATCTTCTCAGCCTCTGTTTCCCTTGCTCAAGTATCAAATCCCCAGGAAAGAGAGTCTAAACTCCCAACTCACATGCCAGAAGCAGGGAGAGGGGATCCTTCACCTTGGCATTGCCTCCCATGAAGTCTCTCAACAGATGTATTCCCTGCATCAAGAAGAGTAATAGCTTGCATTTTTTGGCCTCACTGTGAGGCATGAGGGATCTTAGTTCCCCGACGAGGGATTGAACTGCGTCCCCGAATTGGGAGTGTGGATGAAGTCTTAATCATTGGACTGTTAGGGAGGTTCCAATAATAACTATTGCTAATATAGCTCATATGATGTTCTAGGTCCTGTTCTGTGCACTTCACAGATGTTAACTTCTTCTCACAACCACCCAATGTGATTATTATTATTATTATCATAGAGGTTAAGCTGAGAAATCCAGTAGCCAAATAACTCCCCAAATGTTACACTAGTAGAAAGTGGCAGAGCAGAGATGGAAAGCCAGCAGTCAGTGGGTTACAGAGCACTCTTGAGACAGGGTCTCATACACTGACTGGCACATGTGGGTAGCCACAGGTTCGTTGATCAATGAAGCAAGACCAAATGTTGAACTCTTAGATTTAGATAATGATACAGAGTGCCTTCTGAGCTTCAAGGAAAGGAGAGGCGAATGGATGAAGATGCCATAGAGGATGGTTTTGAGATCTTCGTCTTGATTTAAGTTTCTGCTCAAAATAAATAAAAACATCAATCAAAAAAAAAGAAGTGAGGTAATGAAAGTCAACTGCAAAGGGCAAGGCTTTCAATGACCACTGTGTAGAAAGGTCTTCCCTGATGGCTCAGCAGTAAAAAATTTGCCTGCAATGCAGGAAATACAAGTTTGATCCCTGGGTTGGGAAGATCCCTTGGAGGAGGAAATGGCAACCCACTCCAGTATTCTGCCTGGAAAATCCCATGGACAGAGGAGCCTGGTGGGTTACAGTCCATGGGGTAGCAAAGAGTTGGACTTGACTGAGCGGGCACAATATGACTGTGTAGAAAAAGTAGCTAAAGCTTAAGAAGATGAATAAGTATGAGCCCTAATCCTACTTTTTTGGTAATTATACTTGAAAAGTCCAGCTAAGATGAAGAGATCATAAATTCAAATTTGACATTTATTGGTTAAGACCAGCAGAAACCTAAGGGTCAAAGGTGAAAGAGTAAATAAAGTGATGAACTGTAGAACCTGAGCTGGACAAAACCACCATCATTATTATAATTACCATCATAGTCATACTAGCTGTCATTTATTGACTAGTTTCTATGTATCAGACCTTGCTAAATGCACTATGTGCATTATCTCAAACCATACTCATAACAATTTTATAAAGTTGGTACTGTTATTATCCCATTTTTAGAGACAAGAAAACTGAGGCCTAGAGAATTTAAAGTCAGAGAGCCAGCAAGTCATGGAGATAAGATTTGAACTTAACTTGAAAGTAGTAGAGCCTTGTGGAATGGACAAAATGTAAGAATCAAAGATTAGAAATTGGGGGTAAAATGATTACAAGTTGGAAAACTGGCAAAATAAAAGTAAGAAAGGGAGTGGATTGAATTCCAGAAAATTGGTTAAAGTCAGAGAACAGAATATTTGGGTTACTATCTTACCCTTCCAGTGGCTCTGGGTGACAAGCTCCAAGGTTCATTATGGGATTAGTAAATACACACAAAATTAAAAGACATTTGCTCCTTGGAAGGAAAGCCATGACAAACATAGCATATTAAAAAGCAGAGACATCACTTTGCTGACAAAGGTCCATATAGTCAAAGCTATGGTTTTTGCAGTAGTCATGTACGGATGTGAGAGTTGGATCAGAGAAGGCTGAGCACCAAAGAATTGGTGCTTTTGAACTGTGGTGCTGGAGAAGACTCTTGAGAGTCCCTTGGACAGCAAGGAGATCAAACCAGTCAATCCTAAAGGAATCAACTCTGAATACTCATTGGAAGGACTGATGCTAAAGCTGAAGCTCCAATACTTTGGCCACTTAATATGAAGAGTAGACTCATTTTAAAATATTCCGATGCTAGGAAAGATTGAAGGTGAAAGGAGAAGAGGGTGGCAAAGGATGAGATGGTTAGATAGCATCACCGACTCAATGGACATAAATTTGAGCAAACTCTGGAAGATAGTGAAGGACAGGGAAGCCTGGCATGCTGCCGTCGATGGGGTTGCAGAGATTAGGATATGCCTTAGTGACGGAACAGCAAAAGCAAATAAATACACATGTTGCCCAAGTATGCACAATCTTAAACAATGGAGGACACACTGCTGGAGAAGTAGTTCTCCCTTTTATTCTCAAAAGTTTTTGGGGACATTTCATAAGCCCTCTCAGAAATTGACATGGGATTGAGGGCCAGTCACCCACAGTGTTGATCAACCCAGTAATGTCCCCGTGTACTGGTTCTTCCTCCCCTATTTTTCTCTCTCCCATGCTTTACTCTTCTTGGGGTTACTTCTCAAATAAATAACTTGTATTTAAGAGTCTACATTGCCTCAGGCTCTGCTTCTAAGAGAACCCAAACCAAGACAATATAGTATCCCTAGAAGAAAAAAACTTTAAGATCAATGGGGCTTCCTGGGAATAAGCATTCTCTTTCCAAATCTACCCATTTTCTTCTCATTGCCTTCAAACCTATGATCAAGTTTGGGTTTGGGGTTAGAGTTTTCAGAGAATCAGAACCAACAGAAAAAATATATATCAAACACTGTGTGTGTGTGTGTGAGTGTGTGTGTGTGTGTGTATGTGTGCAGATTGAAAGAGAAAAAGAGGTCTATTTTAAGGAATTGATCTGAATGATTGTGAGGTCTGCCAACTTGGACATCTATACAGTAGGCCAGCAAGCTGCAAATTTATGAAAGTGTTTAGCATGAATCCAAAACCTGCTGAAGAGCAAGCTAGAAACTCAGGTGGGGATTTTTATGTTGCAGTCTTGAGGAGAATTTCTTTCGTTTCAAGGAAACTTTGTCTTCACTCTTAAGTCCTTCAATGGATTGGATGAGGGTTGCCCATATTGTGGGCTTTATTTCAAGTCTACTGACAATTTACAACTAAAATATACCTTCACAACAACATCTAGACTGGTGTTTGGCCAAACAACTGACACCATAACTTAGCCAAGTTGACATATAAGATTGAGTATCACAGGTATCACAGGGCTTTATGGAGAAATACAATCTCTGCTCTGGAGAGAAATAGCTAACACACCAAAGGAACTGAAGAGCTTGTCTATCTATACTGGTGGGAACTTTGAGATCACATGTAGGAATAGATGTTGGGCTTTAGAAGGTAGGATATAAAGCTGGTTAAGAAAATTTCAGACTGTAAGGAATCCGCCTGCAATGCCAGAGACCCAGATTCAATTCCTGGGTCAGGAAGATCCTCTGGAGAAGGGAATGGCTACCCGCTCCAGTACTGTTGCCTTGAAAATTTCATGGACAGAAGAGCCTGGTGCGCTACAGTCCATGGGGTCGCAAAGAGTCAGAGATGACTGAGCAAACACTTTTGCTACTTCACTCAAGGAAGAATTATTTGATATGAGAACATTCCTTTGTGCCTCAGGATTTAATGTCTGCAAGAACAGTTGGAGCCATTCCTAATATGCTGCTGAGAATATACCCTGGAATTTAGATATGGAAATGACCTACAGTAAATGAACTGGCAATGTTGAAGTTTGAGATCAGAAGGTTTGGGAGGTGGGAATATTTTAATGAATGTGTTATATGAGATGGTAGAATCCACTATCTGATTATGTCCTTGAGAAGGCATATATAGTTCTTATGGTCAGTCATGGGGACTCCAGAATGGAGAGAGGCCAGAGGTAAGTTTGACACAGTTATTACAATGAGTGGCAAGGCTGGAATGACAGTTATTAAGGTCTGGAGAAACTGGTATTTGTGGTAATGGACCACAGTTTGTGTTGTCCTCAGAGTGGAAGTAGATAATCAGTCAAAATACTGTTTCATCAAAAGATGGTGAGCAAAAGACTGATAGTCATCAGGACAGAAAATTCATGGTCCCTCATCCATTTTTCAGATGTAAGAGAGCTTATACACCCAGAGTCCATTCATTGAAGGGTAAATTGGATCTCTTTGAGGAAGGACCCTGCAACTGAGTCTTTCCATCAATAACCTAGAAATAAGATCTTGGTCTTACCTGGGAGAACATGAAAATGTTATTACTTGATGCAAATTGAAATTTTGGGATGGGTCCCAAGAAGGCCCAGAGACACAAATACGTAATATGATTAGGTGGCCCTGACTCCTGTGGTACCTGTTTCCTTTGTACTCTTGTCTCTTCCCCAGCTAACACAGATAACCTCACGGGCATTAATTATGATCCACAGATGAAGCAGGGAAAAAACAAAAACAAGATGAGAAATAAAAGCTCCTGGCTCACAGCTGAGTCAGCACAGTATGTCAGAGCCAGTTGGAGAAGGAGTGTGGCCACATTACAGCTCCACTCAGGGGTGGCCATGCTGGTGAAGGGCAATCCTCCCAAAGGGCAAGGCCAAGAGCAGTGTACTTGGTTTTTCACTTTGTATAGAGGAAGAAGGAGCCTGAATTAGGGATATTCATGAACTCCTGGGCAGGGATGAATGGCTAGGCTAACTGGCCAGAATGGTCAAAAAGCAAGATTAGAAGATTAGAGAAATTCAGAATGAAAGATGATGGTAATGATAATAGCGGCGAAAGTAAGCAATGACATCTAGACCCACCTGCTAGCATTTGTTCCATCGTATCATCTGAATAGTGTCAATCTATTTATCATAAATACTCACCCTTTCAGCCTCCTTTCTTCTTTCCCTACTGCTTATAAGATTTCTCCATTTCAAAGGCAGTTATAGAGCCTTGAAGAGCTGAAGGGGATGAATATTTCTGTGGGATTGTGTTGTGGTCAACTAAGTGTCAATAGTGAATAAAATAAAATAGATAACTGGTAAGGACTCACTGCAAAGCACAGGGAACTGTACTCAGTTTTGTCTGTTCTGTTTGTTTAATCATTCAGTTGTGACCCTGTGACTTTGTGACCCTGTCCATGGGCTTTTCTCAGGCAAGAATACTGGAATGGGTCACCATTTCCTCCTCTAGAGGATCTTCTCAACATAAGAATCGAACCCATGTCTCCTGTATTGCAGGCAGATTCTTTACCTGCTTGAACCATCAGGGAAGCCCACTCAGTACTCTATAATAACCTATATGGGAAAAGAATCTAAAAATCAGTGGATATATGTATATTTATAACTGACTCATTTTGCTGTATACCTGAAACACAGCATTATAAATCAACTATACTTCATGAAAATCATTTTAAAGTAAACTAATAAATAAATTTCAGATTCATTCATAATAAAAAATTAAAATAGAAATTAAAAAATACTGAAAACCAATTATCCTCTAATAAAAATAAATTAATCAATAAAAAAAATTTTTTAAAGAGTTTTCTAATCTAAAAAACACCTTTTACATTCACCAGAGCCTCTGCTGCAGAACACAGTATTTTAGTCAGAGTTTCAAAATCTGTCAATATTGGCATGAACAGTCGATGTGTTTAAAATATTTAGTCTTCCAATTTAGTCACAAGCTATGACTCTCAATTTATTATTTTATATGTATCAGTAATGTTTTGAATTTTTTTCATATGGATGATGCATATATCTTATTCAAGTCATCTCTAACCATACAATATTTTATTCTTATGGTTACTTTTAAGTTCTCTTTCCACAAATCTGCTGCATATGTTTGCTTGGGTTGATCTCTGAGTAGAGGGACCTGGGGAAGGGTGAGTGGGAGGTGGAAGCTGACGTGGTCTCCTCACATCAACTCTATACCCTGGTGTGAAGCTGTATCTGCCAAAAGGAAGAGCTCCTCTGTCTATTTCACACACAGGTATCTCCTGGATCCCGTATTTGTGTGTGCATGTGTGTGTGTGAGAGAGAGATTTTAATCATTTATATCCCAAATATATTGATTTACATATTCCTTTTCCTTATCATCCATTTTAACAAATATATTTTTAATTATTTTTTCCACTGTCCACTGAGATGGAAATATGAGCTGGTGTTGCTTAGTTTCTAGGCATTCATTTCGACTTAGCAGACCCTGTATTTAGAGTTCACAATACCTTGAGGGTTAAACTCAAGCCCTATAAACAAAGCAAAAGAATTTATAAGAATGAGTAAACCTGTATTCTATATTGGAACTGTAGTCAGCCTGCTGTAAATGTTTCTAAAAAATAAATTGTAAAGTTGCGTTTCACAGAGGTTCCCATGAAGCACCAATACACAACTCTCTATTGGTTGTTTACTAATTTCATGCACGGTAATACGTTGATTGCCTGAAATGCAGGAGACCCGGGTTTGATTCCTGGGTCAGGAAGATCCCCTGGAGAAAGAAATGGCAACCCACTCCGGTATTTTGCCTGGAGAATCCCATGGACAGAGGAGCCTGGCAGGCTACAGTCCATAAGTTCGCAAGAGTTGGACACGACTTAGTGACTAAACCACCACCACCAATATGTTGATTAAAATGTTATGTGCAAACAGCAATAATTTTTCTCTATTCCTTTCCAATTTTTCTAATTTTCTATCTCTTTTTCTGTTGTGGATATTATATTTGTTGGAATATTATCTTATTATACTTGTTGGAATATTGCTGCTGCTGCTGCTGCTGCTGCTAAGTCACTTCAGTCGTGTCCAACTCTGTGCGACCCCATAGAAGGCAGCCCACCAGGCTCCACCACCCCTGGGATTCTCCAGGCAAGAACACTGGAGTGGGTTGCCATTTCCTTCTCCAATGCATGAAAATGAAAAGTGAAAGTGAAATCGCTCAGTCGTGTTTGACTCTTAGCGACCCTATGGACTGCAGCCTATCAGGCTCCTCTGTCCATTGTTGGAATATTATGGATCTACAAAATTGATCAAATTGGGAAGCAAGAAGGTGGCACTGCCCCCTCCTGAGTCAGGGCGACCCTGCAGCTGTGCCTCCACATCCTTCCGCTGATCCACAGGCTGCCAGTGATTTTCTGCCCTTCAGCACGTGGAGCTCCTTGGCCACGCTGTCTGAGTCAATGTCCAAGCAGCCACATTGTCCCAGCCTTTTACTGATCACAGTGCCACCCCTGACAGCACTGCACGGGCACACCAGGGTTTGCTGGAGGTTCAGAGAGATGAGGGCGTGGGTAGGAGAAGCTAGGAAGCAAAAACAAGAAGACAAAACATTACAAGATTAACAAATGCCTCTTCTTAAAATCCTGGGGTTTACTCAAATGCCTGATAGCTTTTGTCATTCTCTGGCTCCAACTCATAGGCTGCTGCTGCTGCTAAGTCGCTTCAGTCATGTCTGACTCTGTGCAATGTGCGCTGAATTCCCTCTCTCTATTCTCTGCTTTCTCTTCTTTCCTTTTCTATTTTCTGCTCTGATCTCTTCTCTATTCCTCTCTAAATTCTGGTTTACTTCTAATGTAAAATGGTTTATCCATTTGGGGGGTTTGTTTCCTTAACTCTTCCCAGTCTTTACTCCAAGTCCTCACTTCATGTCAACAAACTTATCAAAGTATATCCTTGAACAAGGGCATTTTTCTCCTAAGGCAAAGGTCTGGTGTCAGATGCCAAGATAACCTCATAAGGATGGTCAACCACCAGTAGGAACATGGATGAGGCAATACAACAGGCAAATATGAGTTCACAGGTTAAGCTGGGCGAATTTAGCTGAAGTTAAAGAAATGTATTTATCTTCCTCAGTTAAAAACATTACAGTAAGGTTATTAGGAATACCTGCCAAATTCTGTCAAATGGCTTTCTGTGTATCTTTGAAATAATTCTTTATTACTGTTTTACACACTGGTAGGAGACACTCAACTTCATTCACAGATATCTCACTTATTTTCACAGTTCTCCCCTGCCTTCTTTAAGTTGGTCATTATGCCTAAGTATGGATTTATATATGTTTATAGAAAGGAGCCAATGGTTCCTAAAGATTAGTAAAAAGAAAACTTCTTTCCTTAAATCCAAGACTCAAAACCTTGCTTGTTTCACACCAGGTATTTAGGCCCAGAAAACTGGTCCACTGACTTAAATATAAAAAATAATAAGTAAAACCTTTTCCACCTTAACATTTTCTTGGCTCTATTTTAAACTTTGGCTACCTAATGTGAAGAACTGACTCATTTGAAAAGACCCTGATGCTGGGAAAGATTGAAGGCAGGAGGAGAAGGGGACGACAGAGAATGAGATGATTGGACGGCATCACCGACTCAATGTACATAAGTTTGAGCAAACTCCAGGAGTTGGTGATGGACAGGGAAGCCTGGAGTGCTGCAGTCCATGGGGTTGCAAAGAGCTGGACATGACTGAGTGACTAAACACCAAGCCAGCAATCCTGGCTTCAACCATTACCATTACACAAAACTTCTCTAATAAATAGTGGAGCAGTTGAGGAATATGTTTCACGAGTATCCTCTTATGGTGGAAGCACTTCCTTTGGAAGGAATTTACTGTAAATTCCTAGCAGTTATCATCCTAGATAAATGAAGAGAAATTGGGTCTCATCTGAAGGGCCTGTGGGGTGTATTTAGGAGAGGAGCTGATAGGAAAGGAAGTGAAATGGCAAAAAGTGAAATGCTACAGTTTTGGTTCTATCCCTGCGGCTCTCCACCCTGGCTGGACCAGGCTATGAGAAACAGTCTGTTGCTACCTTAGACACACCCGTCTTACATTTCCAGCTGCTGTTCTAGTCACTGATAACCTGCAGGCGTGTTCTCGAGTGGCATCTGGATTATAAGCATTGGGAAACACCCAGGTGCTAAGCAAACTTGATATTCCCGATCTGGTTCCAGATCAGATGACTGTGTTGTGGGGTGCGGGGAGGGGGCGGAATCAAGGAAAATGCACTTTTAGCAAGAACCATAGGCAGAATTTCAAACTACAGGTTGCAAACCACTGCTCGACCGCTTTTTGCGGGTGAGTTTTTCATGCTGGTTAGCAGTGGGGCTTCCCTGGAGGCTCAGACAGTAAAGAATCTGCCTGCATTACAGGAGACCTGGGTTAGAAAGATCTCCTGGAGGAGGGCGTGGCAACCCACTCCAGTATTCTTACCTGGAGAATCTTCTTGGGCAGGGGAGCCTGGCGGGCTACAGTCCATAGGGTTACAAAGAGTCGGACATGACTGAGTGTCTAAGCACTGAAATAACTGCAAAGTGGGTCCCTTTACCTACATTCTACAGTCCTGGGCACTTGTGTGCTAAGTCACCAGTTGTGTTCAACTCTTTGTGACCCCATGGACTGTAGCCAGCCAGGCTCCTCTCTCCATGGGATACTCCAAGCAAGAATACTGGAGTAGTTACCATTCTCTTCTCCAGGGGATCCTTCCCACCCAGGGATCGAATCTACATCACATTGGCAGGTGAGTTCTTTACCACTGAGCCACTAGGGAAGCCCTCCTGGGTACAGAAACCCAATATAAATGTTGAACTTGTCCCCCTTAGAACTCAAGCGTTCCCTTGATGTAGCAAATAAACATATTGGAAAATGCAAAAAATCTCTTTTCCTATGAAAGAGAGTCAAAGGTGTACCTCAAAAAGATTAGTATAACTAATCTAACCTTAACAAATCTATAGGTAAAGAACTTTACAAAATCAAAAATCCATTCAGTTCAGTTCAGTTCAGTCACTCAGTTGTGTCTGACTCTTTGCGACCCCATGAATTGCAGCACACCAGGCCTCCCTGTCCATCACCAACTCCCGGAGTTCACTCAGACTCACATCCATCGAGTCAGTGATGCCATCCAGCCATCTCATCCTCTGTTGTCCCCTTCTCCTGCTCTCAATCCTTCCCAGCATCAGAGTCTTTTCCAATGAGTCAACTCTTCGCATGAGGTGGCCAAAGTACTGGAGTTTCAGCTTCAGCATCATTCCTTCCAAAGAAATCCCAGGGTTGATCTCCTTCAGAATGGACTGGTTGGATCTCCTTGCAGTCCAAGGGATTCTCAAGAGTCTTCTCCAAAATCACAGTTCAAAAGCATCAATTCTTTGGTGCTCAGCCTTCTTCACAGTCCAACTCTCACATCCATAGATGACTACAAGAAAAACTATAGCCTTGACTAGAAGGACCATAGTCGGCAAAGTAATGTCTCTGTTTTTGAATATACTATCTAGGTTGGTCATAACTTTCTACAGTGATTTTGGAGCCCCTCAAAATAAAGTCTGACACTGTTTCCACTCTTTCCCCATCTATTTCCCATGAAGTGATGGGACCGGATGCCATGATCTTCGTTTTCTGAATGTTGAGCTTTAAAGCCAACTTTTTCACTCTCCTCTTTCACTTTCATCAAGAGGCTTTTTAGTTCCTCTTCACTTTCTGCCATAAGGGTTGTGTCATCTGCATATCTGAGGCTATTGATATTTCTCCTGGCAATCTTGATAATTTTGGAGCCCCTCAAAATAAAGTCTGACACTGTTTCCACTCTTTCCCCATCTATTTCCCATGAAGTGATGGGACCGGATGCCATGACCTTAGTTTTCTGAATGTTGAGCTTTAAAGCCAACTTTTTCACTCTCCTCTTTCACTTTCATCAAGAGGCTTTTTAGTTCCTCTTCACTTTCTGCTATAAGGGTGGTGTCATCTGCATATCTGAGGTGATTGATATTTCTCCCGGCAATCTTGATTCCAGCTTGTGTTTCTTCCAGCCCAGCATTTCTCATGATGTACTCTGCATAAAAGTTAAATAAGCAGGGTGACAATATACAGCCTTGATGTACTTCTTTTCCTATTTGGAACCAGTCTATTGTTCCATGTCCAGTTCTAACTGTTGCTTCCTGACCTGCATACAGATTTCTCAAGAGGCAGGTCAGGTGGTCTGGGATTCCCATCTCTTTCAGAATTTTCCACAATTTATTGTGATCCACACAATCAAAGGCTTTGGCATAGTCAAGAAAGCAGAAATAGATGTTTTCTGGAACTCTCTTGCTTTTTCCGTGATCCAGTGGATGTTGGCAATTTGATCTCTGGTTCTGCCTTTTCTAAAACCAGCTTGAACATCAGGAAATTCATAGTTCACATATTGCTGAAGCCTGGCTTGGAGAATTTTGAGCATTACTTTACTAGCATGTGAGATGAGTGCAATTGTGCAGTAGTTTGAGCATTCTTTGGCATTGCCTTTCTTAGAGATTGGAATGAAAACAGACCTTTTCCAGCCCTGTGGCCACTGCTGAGTTTTCCAAATTTGTTGGCATACTGAGTGCAGCACTTCCACAGCATCATCTTTCAGGATTTGAAATAGCTCAACTGGAATTCCATCACCTCCACTAGCTTTGTTCATAGTGATGCTTCTTTTACTAGTATTTGTAGTTGCTCTAATAGAGAAGGAAATGGCAACCCACTCCAGTATTCTTGCCTGGGAAATCCCATGGACAGAGGAGCCTGGCAGGCTACAGTCCATGGGGTCGCAAAGAGTCAGACACGACTGAGCACACTGCACTCACGTAGGTGGTCTAAAGCATCTTTTGTCACTTATGTAAGAAATGATTGTTTTAAGTGTCTCACAGTACATCCTTGGGATCAAGTATTCTGATGTTGATTTTGTGGATTAAAATGTATTTTCAAATGCCAAGCAATAAAAAATGTCCATAAACATAAATGTCTGTTGCAACATTAAGCAATATATAATTCTACCATTTAATCTAGTACCAGGGCACTTCAGATCATCCTAAATATAACTGAGCCAAAGAATGATGCTCCAAATCTGCACACTGATGGGAGCTAAGAAAAAGAGATCAACTGAAGAGTCAAATCATTTTTCCACTTGAATTTTATAATTTTACATCTTTAATTTACATAATAACTAGATAGAATATAATCATCTTCAACTTATTCTTTAACATAAAATGACAGCATCCCTTTTAAGATACACATTTTTTAAAACTTTATCTATTTTTAATTGGATGATGATTGCTTTATAATATTGTGTTAACTTCTGCCATATATCAACATGAATCAGCTATAGGCATATGTATGTCTCCCTCTTCTTGAACCTCTCTTCCACCTTCCACTCCATCCAACCCTGAGCCACTAGGTTATCACCAGATTTGAGCTCCCTGTGAGACCTGTTAAGTTTTGAAAGAAAGCACAGTCCACAGAGTCGCACAGAGCTGGACAAACTGAAGTGACTTAGCATGAACACACACAGAGGCATGAAGTAAAACTGGACAGAATTCTATTGATTTGGCTTATCCAATCTTGAATCATTTGGGATAATGCTGACAACTTCAGACTACTTCTGTTTGAGAGCTGGGTCTTCCAAGGCATATAATTGAACAAGTTTCTACTTGTATTCTTAGTGCTTATCCCAATTCAAAATATGATTCAGTTTATCTGTGCACGCAGAACAAGTTTTAGTTTCTTGTTAAGTAACGATCACACAGAGCATTTCTCATTATGAATTGACTAAGCATTTGCTGATGCAAAATAACAAAAGTCATTAAAACATACTACCAAGTGGATATTTGAGGTTCATTGCTTCAGATGGCATTCATGTTGAGAGAGTGTCACAAATAACCCTAAGGATATGATCCCAGGGTCTGTTGATGATAATATCTTATACTATCAAATCATCTTTCATCAGGAGTCTCAAATGGATTCTATAAATACTAATTTCACCTTTTCCTGAGATGTGTACTGACAGCAACTGTACAGGACAGAGAAAAGGGCTAGGAAACAGCTCCAACGTGTTCAACCCTTGGGAAACTCAGTGAAAGAGAGGCCCAAAGTGAGCTGGCACCATGACCGGTGGAACTGAGTTCCATCCCATCCACTGTCATGAGAGAGTTAGAGAAGCTCTCTTTTGTTTGGAATTTTGTTGGGAACTCAAGCAGATTTAGGTGAAAATGTATCCCCTGGACAAATTAAAACACTTAACTTCTTGAATGAGTGTTGATATAAGAAGATATTTTCTCATAATGTGCATGGAGATGGTCCCATGAAAGTTAGAAACGAAAGATGGAATTACTACGATCAAGTCCCTAACTTACAGTGCCCTTGGCTAGGACTTCCTGGTGGCTTAGATGTGACTTTATGTTATGGTGACCCCAAGTTCCAGAATCCCCAGACAGTCCTAGTCTCTACCCATTTATTGCAACATAATAACATTAATATCCATCAACTTCAAAAGTGTTCTGGATTAGGTAAAAACATATATGATCACTAAGATCACTTCAACCTCAGTGCATAGTTCTACATGTAAAGATTTTCTTTAGAAGAAAGGAAATAGACAACCTCAACGAGTAAAGAGAGAATGTTCAGCTCTGCTTATCCTTTCTAATCCTTAAGTTTCTCATAAGGAATATGAATGATGTCATCTACTTTACATTGCTGTTATGAGGCTTAAATGCAGTAATACAAGTAAAGTGCCTCCTTCTCCTCACTTCTACACACCCTTCTCAAAGGGCCTGGCATATCTCAAGAAGGTCACGTCTCAGTCTATTCATTCTCAGTTTATTCATTTCCCTTTTCCCTTTAGCACATCAAAAGAAACTTCTAAGAACCATTCTATTCTAAAGAAATGTTGAAGAGTTGAAGCATCTTCTTCACCTTATCAAGTCCTCAGTGGCACAGGGATTTTCTGACAATTCCAAGAATTCTCAAGGTCCCTAATACTCCTTTTTTAGAGGAACACTGAACTGCAAGGAGATCCAACAAGTCCATCCTAAAGGGAATCAGTCTTGAATATTCATTGGAAGGACTGATGCTGAAGCCGAAATTCCAATAGTTTGGCCATCTGATGTGAAGAACAGACTCATTGGAAAAGACCTTGATACTGGGAAAGACTGAGGGCGGGAGGAGAAGGGGACAACAGAGGATGAGATGGTTGGATGGCATCACCAACAATGGACATGAGTTTGTGTAAACTCCGGGAGTTGGTGACAGATAGGGAGGCCTGGCATGCTGCTGTCCATGGAGTTGCAAAGAGTCTGACACGACTGAGCGACTGAACTGAACTGAAGATGAGAAGACAGGAGCTTAGTAACTCCTAGCAAGACTTCAGATATATCTGCCTGCAGAGGACAGGGGCCCAGCTACCAGATGGAGCCAAAACTTCAGTTCAGATTAATCTCAATTAAACATAAGAAAGAACCTTCTAATTACAGTAAGTCTTCTACATATGAAACTTCAAGTTGTGAACTTTCAATGTAAGAGGTGCAGGTTCAATTCCTGGTCTGGGAACTAAGATCCTATATGCTGCTGCTGCTGCTAAGTCGCTTCAGTCGTGTCCGACTCTGTGCCACCAAACAGAGGGCAGCCCACCAGGCTCCCTCGTTCCTGGGATCCAGACAAGAACACTGGAGTGGCTGCCATTTCCTCCTCCAATGGATGAAAGTGAAAAGTGAAAGTGAAGTAGCTCAGTCATGTCTGACTCTTAGTGACCTCATGGACTGCAGCCCACCAGGCTCCTCCATCCACGGGATTTTCCAGGCAATAGTACTAGAGTGGGTTGCCATTGCCTTCTCTGCATATGCTGCAGGTATGGCCAAATATTTTTTAAAAATAATAATACAAAATATGGCATTAAATTTAGTCTATAGGAAATTGAAGTGTGTAAGTACTTGCACTTATGCAAAATACAAAATATATATTTAGTAATAACTATTGAAATCTACTCTCATATGTACTGTTCCTCTCTTGACTTTTGTTGTGCTGTTTTGAGCTTCTTATTTTTCCAGAGAATAGCCAGCAATAAAAACTTATGTGAGAGCAGTCAATAATATATTTGTCTCTGCCATCCTTTGTACTCAACAAGAGCATCCTATGAGAAAGTTAAATAATTTTGACTTTCACTAAATCCTTAGGAATTTCACTAAATCCTTAGTGAATTTTCCCTAAATCCTAAGGGTATTCTGACTTTTTATTGTTTTAAAACACTTTTGGCTGCGAATACACACATGGAGTCCAAACTGGTTTTGAAGCCAAAAATTAAAAAGTATTGATTCACCAAAACAAAGAAGCAGGGTGAACAGGATGGGCAGGAGACTCATGGGATGACGGGACCAGGACTCCAGCCCTGCCAGGCCTCCTACCCTATTTCCAGTCCCTCTCTTTGCCTTCATGTTCTTTCATAGAAGATGCTTTCATATCTTCAACAGCAGAAGGCTTTCTTCTCTTAACTCCCATTCTGATCAATCCCAAGGGAACCCTGTGCAGATATTCTTAAGCCATGTGTCAACCCCTGTGGCTTAGTGAGAATATTATGATTAATACCACCCTCTGAATGCATGGCTTAAAAGGATAGGAAGATGAATTTTCAGAAGAACAGAAGTGTTGCTCCCAGGAAAGTGGAAAAGTGTTAAGGGGAAAAGGCTATAGTTGTCCCCTATAACTAAAGACTATCTTTGGAAACCTATTTGAATCATCAAAATGTGACACCATTAGAAACATCTTTCTTGGTCTTTTAATTATGTAGCTCATTGAAGTGATGAGCAGGGGCACAATTAGGAAGTAAATGACAAAGACCTTAGAAAACTGGGGTTTATAAAATCCTATGTGAAATATATTCCCTACACTATCTGTCCCCATCTCCCGGGGCATGGATCGGGTACCAGTTGACCCATGGACTTTTAGGAACCAGGTTGCACGAGCAGCTGCCAGTGAGTGAAGTTTCATCTGTATTTACAGCTGCTCCCCATCACTCATATTACTACCTAAGCTCCCTCTCCTGTTGGATCAAGGGTGGCATGATATTCTCATAGGAACACAAACCCTGCTGTCACCATCTCCCATTATGCCTGGATGGGACCATCTAGTTGCAGAAAAACAAGCTCAGGGTTCCCACTGATTCTGCAATATGGTGAGTTGCATTATTATTTCATTATATATCACAGTGTAATATTAATATAAATAAAGTGCATAAATAACAGTGATGCACTTGAATCATCCGGAAACCATCTCCCACCACCCCCCCCAACTAGTCTGTGGAAAAATTGTCTTCCACAAATCCAATCCTTGTTGCCAAAAAGGTTAGGGACCGCTACTCTACACGTCAAGCTTGGTCTGTGATTTTGCCTAATGTCATTAAGTCAATTTTTTGGCCTAAGATGCTGTGGTTTCTGGTTTTTGTTTTGTGTTGGTTTTTTTTTTTTTTATGTTATTCTCAGACATCAATCAACCATAGACATTCTTTTACTACTACGTTTAAAAATATACCATTCATTAATTTCTATTGGGTTATTTATTCAGAATCTAGTCCAAACACTGAGTTCTCAGTTTAAAATATTCCAAGATTCATTTTGGTGATAGAGTCAGTTGTAAATGCCTTGGTGAAAATTAAGTGGACATACCTGTTCATTAAGCTCAGAGATTCTCTTACTGAATCTAGAAATAACACAGTGACAACAAGATCCTGGAAAGAATCAGCTTGAAACTGAAACTTATTGGAGTTTCACCAGACTAAAATTTTACAGTTGCATTCCTTAAGTAGCCAGATACTTTAGCTGTCTATCCATCCTTCTGCTGAACCACCTTGGAAAGCAAAGTGTTGCCTGTTCAACAACCTCTATTTCTCAAACAGTGGGTCCATATTCATCACTTTAGCAGAGAGTTTTTTCACCATATACTAGTGCCTGGGTCCAGCCTTACCAATCGGAGTCAGTTGGTCTGTGTTGGATCCGTTAGCTGTTTATTTTCTTTGTTTTTCTGATTTCTCAGGTGATTCAGAAGCACTGCCATCTTGGGGAAACCATAAATATAAACTCAAATGACTAATCTTTCTGCAGATTTCATTAGCAATAATTTGCAGTATGTATTCACTTTGTATAACTCACAAAAGAATGCTGTTCTTAAAAATCAGAGTATTAGCAAAATTCCAATCCTATGTGACAGTAGATATGGCCTCTATTTTGCTCATCTATAAAATGAGAGGTATAGTTGACATGATTCTTAAACCTTTAAGTCATACATTTTCTTAACCTATTTAAACCTACAGAATTAGACATTAAAGAGAAATGCAGTTAGAAGGGTATTTACAATTTTTTTTTCAAAAGCATATGGTTCATATAAAATTGTAGAGAAAAATGTAGAGCAAATCAAAAAGCCATACATAAATGAGATTAGTTGCTGAATTAAAGAAAAAAATCCATACTCAGAGCTGAATCTATCACAAGAGCAGTAAAGTCATATAATGATTTAAGCGACTTGGTCAGCATTTTCATATAATTTCCTTGCCAATCCAGAACAACTTGGTGACATGTCTAGAAAGTGGCTGTCAGTATGCTGAGCTTGGGCAAAGAACAGTTTCCAGGATGGGTGGAGTAAACTTTTTTTTTTAGTGAGAGGTCATGCCTGTCTGATTGGGACGCCGTGAATCACTGTATTTGGCATACTCTCAACTGAAACATGCGTCTGCTTTTCTTCTTTGGTCTCTCCCTCACTTATCATCCTGGGAAAAGATACAATTCACAACCTACAGATGAAGATACTACCATTGAAAAGAAATATCCTGTTTTAGAAGTACAGAATCTTACCTTTCTTAGATTGCTTTCAACCTAAAAATATTACCTGTGATAAAATGGTCTAAATGTTTGCATTGCTCTCTAATGCCCTTCATTTGATCTGTGAGCATATTTACTTTTCATTCTATTCCATTGGTTAATGGTTGTGGATTAAATATTAAATAGGGACTGCTAGACTTTCAGGTTATGGTTTAGACTGCTAAACCATTTCTTAAACTTTAGAGATTATTTCCACCTTTACTCTCTTGCACCCTGAATAACCCACTTCCATTCCTTTGCTAACAAATGCTATTATATAGGTATCAGTCCCACAATGAAGAATAAAAAAGAGAAAACAGTCATGAGTTTTATTTAGAGTGTTGTCTGTGCTCAGTCGTTCAGTTGTGCCCAACTCTTTGTGACCCCATGGACTGCAGTCCATCAGGCTCCTCTGTCTGTAGGATTTTCCAGGTAAGAATACTGGAGCGAGTTATTACTTTCCCCTCCAGGGGATCTTCCTGACCCAGGGATCGAACCTGCATTCCTTGTGTCTCCTGCATTGACAGGTGGATTCTTCACCCTAATAGCTTCATCAAAGTAAAGTCTACAAGATCTTGGTTCCTCTGCCTCCACTTTTTCATTTATTTTG
Organism: Madoqua kirkii; assembly: GCA_006408675.1. Classification (NCBI taxonomy): domain Eukaryota; kingdom Metazoa; phylum Chordata; class Mammalia; order Artiodactyla; family Bovidae; genus Madoqua; species Madoqua kirkii. The sequence continues at coordinate 4,351 of SJYC01112135.1, read as the reverse complement.
AATGAAAGTCAAAGTTACTTCCTTTGGAGTCATTCAACAAGACTCACTTTCCTTATTGCAAACCTGCCTTCGGATCTTGGCAATACACTGCCCTCAGTGAGACAATTCCAATGAGCTGTAGAAGGAGACACGTGAAGCAAGAACCAGGGAGGAGAAGAGGGCAGAGGCAGGGTCCAGCAGAGGTGGCCTGGCTCTAAGACAACACCCAAGAAAGTCAAGAGGTTATGACTGAGGTTGTAGACTCGTCATTTAAGGTCTGAATGGAACATATCATAAGGAAAAAAAATTATAACTATGTATGGTGACAGATGTTAACTAGACTTATTGGGGTGATCGCTTGTGCAATACTTACAAACATCAAGTCATTATGTTTTACAGCTTAAACTAATATAGTATGGTATGCCATAGAAAACAGAGACAATTCCATTCCAAGTGTTCTCCCCAGCCCACTGACCCTGCGGTACAGACTAAGATTTCCTTTCTTGACGTTAAAGCAGCTCTGATGTCACCGCCTCATCCTTTTCTCTCTTTTGGGTATTTTATTCTTCAAATCCAAATGCCTCCCTGCTCTGAAGAGCTCAGAAATGACACACTGGACTTTTAGATTGAGACAAGCAGATAAAACTTGATTTTCTTCCAAGAGTCCAACTGGCTTCTCTTGTTCCTTTCATCAGTGACTGGCTTCATTTCACAGCTCACAAAGTGGGGACAAATTCAGGGTTGGCAGGTCAAAGAAACAGGCCACCTCTCGCACCAAGCAAAAATGATCCTGTTGGCACATTTAAACCCATCCTGAGGCATGAAATTAGTACTTTGGTCAAAATTAAAGTACACATTTACTAAATGTACCTCACCTTGTAAAAATCCTTCCCAAAGCAAAACTTTTGGTCTATATAAAATCTGAAACGTCTGACACATGTGTGGAATGTATGTGTCAGAATTTAATAATAAAGTGCAAGACTGAGGTGTGTGATTAACATTTACATGGAGTAATGCAGGTTATGTTGCTGGCTCGGTGCCTGTGCCCACTTTCTGAAGAATGAAGCAGCCATCAGCCTCCAGGTCTCTCCCAGGTGTCTTGCCCATGATGGCTTCTTTCCTGTCCTTTCTTTCTTCTTCTTTTTTAGTCTTTTGGCCACACCACATGGAATGGGAGATCTTAGTTCCCTGACCAGGGATTGAACCCGTGCCCCTGTACTGACAGCACAGAGTCTTAACCACTGGACTTACAAGTAAATTCCCCTGCTAGTGATGATTTCTATGCAAACCCATCTATATAAAATTCTCAAGCACCCAAGCCCATACTTCCTCCGTGTTGAGACTTGCCCCACTAGTCTTCCAAGGTCGCACTAAATGCAGGCGAAAGTCCTGATTGCTGGCTGAGATAATCTGGAATAACTTTATTGCATTTTGCAACTTCTCAGCTGGGCGGTGGTGGTGGTTCAGTCATTATAACTGAGGGATTCCATAATGCCTTCCTAGAGATTTCATCCGTATCAAAAGCCCTCACCTAGATACCATGGGCTTTGTCTTAGAACTTTAAACTCTGCAAACTTCAGGAAGCCTCTTATATAAAAGTTGACAGTTTGTTTACATTAGCCTTGACCTATAGCTTGGCAGAGAAAAATGCCTTTATTGCTTCCCCATGTGAGAATGTTTGATATCATAAAAATACAGAATACACAGCAAGAGAAACCAGTGTTGACACACTATATGTAATATTCCAGACACACTGTCTTAAAAATATACTTTTCTGAAGTAAAATCATCTACAGTGGCAAATTATGAGTATTTTAGGGAAATGTATATTCTATAACCAGGAAAGGCACTTCGCTCTAAATTTACGTACCTGTTTCTTTTTAAATCAGTTTCTTAACATGTCTTGAAATTATTTGTAAATGTTATCATGTATAGACCAAACACAGTGTTCATTGAATTTATGCTTAGAAAATGCTCGTATTCTCCTTTTTTTTGAAGTAAAATATTTCATTTCACTTTCCACAATATGTTGTTTCTAAAACAGAAGATCCCAAGTCAAGTCCTTACATTCTAGAATGTAACTGTCAGAACTTTTAAACAGGAGCCATCATGTTTAAGAATGCTCATTTTTGTACATTGGTGCAAACACTCAGATCTTGCAGAAATAATTAGTATCATGCAGAAACAAGAAATACAGGGATAATTTATGCATCCTTGTAGTATTATGGCTGAATACAATTTGCTGGAAAGCTCTGCTCATAAATGTCATTTTTTTCCCTGAGAAGTTGCCTTCGCAAACTTGTAGAATTATACTTGGGAGCATACTTTTGCCCTTTCAACAAATATTTATGGAGAGCCTGCACAGCTGTTTGCTGGGCCTGGAGTTAGGAAGCGGGGGACACAGTGGGAAGCTGTGAGCCCTGCCTTGGAGGAGGGGTCTTGGGGGCTGGGGTGGTCTGATAAGTAAACAGCTCTGAGAGGGAGGGGTGGGGCATGTAGGAGGGATGGGTTGGGGGGAGGGGGAGGAGGAGAGGGATTGGGAAGGGCCAAGGCAGCAAAGCAGTGAGCTGGCATTGGTAGCACCCATTAGCAACTCCAGTGCAGACTTCATGAAAAGGAGACCCATGTTCCATTCCTGCAGGCAACTTGCAGGCAACTGTCTGCTTTTCAGAACAATTATCGACGCAGCAAGAAAGGCTGCCACACTTTCAGCCCACCCCTACTTCCTCCCACAGTTGCCCATCTTTGGAGCCTCTGTTATAGACATATCTCCTGAGGCATCCCCACTCACCCTCCCCCTTTGCAAGTGAGGCAGGGAAACTGTTCTGGATGTTCAGATCCTCCAGGGATAGAGAATCTATAAAAAGCTCATGGAGGGAGCCCAAATGGCCACCCCCAACTCAGCCTCAACAACTTCCTTTCCTGGCAGTGGAACATGAGATAATTTTCACATCATGCTAAGAAGTCAAGCTGAGTAACTATTGAGCAGCGGTCCTGATTCCTAGTTCCTTGTGCCTGTACATTGTATATGCAAAAGGCACTGGGCTTGGAAGTCAAAAGGTTCGAACTTGAGTGCTAGCCTTGCTACCAGGCAGCTGTGTGATCCAGCAAATAGTGTGACCAGTGTGGCCACATGCCCTTCCTCTGTGAAACTAGAATCACACTCGTGCCTCAATGACTTTGAAACGAAACATCTGAGATAACTGATAAGAAAAAGCATCTAAGGTAAAACAGCAAGAGCTGTCAGTTTTTTAGGCACTGTGTCTGGCTATGCTACATTATTTAATCCCCATAACCTCTTCATATGTATCACTTTTCACTTTCTACAGGTGAGGAAAAAAACCTCTAAAGGGGTTAAGTAACTTGCCTCTAGAGCCATATGGCTAAGTGGAGGAGCTGGGATTTGAACTGGGTTCTAGCTTATATTGGGCTTCCCTGGTGGGTCAGATGATAAAGAATCTGCCTGCAATACAGGAGACATGGCTTCGATCCCTGGGTTGGGAAGATCCCTTGGAGAAGGGAGCCTACACACTCCAGTATTCTTGCCTGGAGAATCGCAGGGACAAAGGAGCCTGGCAGGCTACAGTTCATGGGGTTGCAAAGAGCTGGACATGACTGAGCAACTGACACATTCACTTTTTCCCTTCCAGTTTATACTGAAGCCTTGCTCTTCATCCCAGAGAGGTTCTCTCTCCTCTTCTTTCCTATTTCTTACACTTCAACCACATAGTGCTATAAATACTGAATACACTTTAATCATAAAACCCCCAGATACTACTTAGGTATGTGCATCATTTCATGAGCAACATATTTTTGGAATATAATTTATTCAGGTAATAATTCTGTCCCACCCAGATATCAGGTCTGTCCCTTTCCCAATACCATCCTCCGTGTCCCAGAGACGTGCAATCCTGTGTTTGCTCAAGCGAAATACACTCAGCTGCTCTGGGCCACTCACCCCGCCAGCGGCGTGAAGCCTTCTGGCTGCCTGGGTGAGTCATGAGTGATTAAAGACAACAGAGAAAGGAGGCAGGGCCCTGATAATAGAGCCGCCAGAGAAAAAGACACTCAAGCCAATTCGAGCCACTGCAGATGATTTATTGGGAGAGCCCCACCCCACCAAGCCCAGCAATTTCCCATTTGTCCCTTCCCAATCCTGCCCCTCCCGTGTCTCCACCTCCCCACCCCACCCCCACCCCAGGTCGCCATTCCCAGGCACCTCCCGATTTTTAGGGTGATTGCGCCTCTGCAGCTCCGGGCTCACACGCCACACCCTGTCTACCGCACTAGCTCTGACTCCAGCAGATCCTCTTCGCTCCAACTC
>SJYC01112133.1:0-20229 GCA_006408675.1 Madoqua kirkii | reverse complement strand
AGTAAAAACAGTGTCAGACTTTATTTTGGGGGCTTCAAAATCACTGCAGATGGCGATTGCAGCCATGAAATTAAAAGACACTTATTCCTTGAAAGGAAAGTTATGACCAACCTAGATAGCATATTGAAAAGCAGAGACATTACTTGTCCAACAAAGGTCCATCTAGTCAAGGCTATGGTTTTTCCAGTAGTCATGTATGGATGTGAGAACTGGACTGTGAAGAAAGCTGAGTGCCAAAAAAATTGATGCTTTTGAACTGTGGTGTTGGAAAAGATTCTTGAGAGTCCCTTGGACTGCAAGGAGATCCAACCAGTTCATTCTAATGGAGATCAGTCCTGGGTGATCTTTGGAAGTAATGATGCTGAAGCTGAAACTCCAGTACTTTGGCCACCTCATGCAAAGGGTTGACTCACTGGAAAAGACTCTGATGCTGGGAGGGATTGGGGGCAGGAGGAGAAGGGGATGACAGAGAATGAGATGGCTGGATGGCATCACCGACTCGATGGATGTGAGTTTGAGTGAACTCCAGGAGGTGGTGATGGACAGGGAGGCCTGGCATGCTGGGATTCATGGGGTTGCAAAGAGTCGGACACGACTGAGTGACTGAACTGAACTGAATTGTACTGAGTATAAAATATCACAGGAAGGGCTTGGAAACAGAGGCCAACTACACAGATAGATTTAGGATCATGACTAAATTGTCTATGAAGAACCTGATTCCACAGGCAGGAAACCAAGACTCAGCTTCAGGCAGAGAGATGAGAAGGACTGAGGGCCATAAATTTTGTAGTGGCAGGAAGAGCACTCACAAGGAACGGGTTCATTCAGAAAATATTGCAGATAGAAGACTTGGGCAACTTAATGAGAAATCAGGGTGCTGGTGAAGGAAGTAGTAAAAAGAATGAGTCAGAGATAGTGTGGCTTTGAATCTAAGTGAATGAGAAGGTGCCTGTGATGCAAAGAGGGAACATCAAAGAGAACATTTGACCTAGAAAGATTGAAATTTTGCTTTAACCCAATTTATCCCTAATCTTGAGATTAGGGATAAACTTTTGGTGCTACTGACATAACCTGGTACACCTACCAAAATGAATTGAGCAAATACATGTTTTTTGCTTTCGCCATCCAAGACATATCTCATTTCTAAAATTTGCATGTTGAGGAACTTTTCTGATGGTTGAGTGGTTAACTCTGCCTTTCCAATGCAGGATGCACAGGTTTGATCCCTGGTTGGGAGCTAAGATCCCACATGCGAAGAGGTGAGGTCAAAAAAACCCAACAGAGCAATGAAAAATTGCTTGTTGAGTCTAAAGATTAAATCCTAGATTCTATATTAAAAACAGAACCATTTTATGCTTCAGTAAGTCAGAAACTCACCAGCATATTTAGAATCCATTTTCATAGTTTATGATTTTCCTTGCCTTTAAATAGTTGCTACAGGGTTTTCCCCTCAATACTTACTGGTAACAATAATATGTTATGAATTAGGAAAGAAACAGTCCCATCTCAAGCTCCTGTCATTAACCTCCTCTATACTTTGGCCACCTCATGCAAAGAGTTGACTCATTGGAAAAGACTCTGATGCTGGGAGGGATTGGGGGCAGGAGGAGAAGGGGACAACCGAGGATGAGATGGCTGGGTGGCATCACAGACTTGATGGACGTGAGTCTGAGTGAACTCTGAGAGACAGTAATGAGCAGAGAGGCCTGGCGTGCTGCGATTCGTGGGGTCACAAAGAGTTGGACACGACTGAGCAACTGAGCTGAACATTTTAAATGGAATATTTCCATTAACATTGGTGAACTTGGGCTAGTGACTAAAACATTTCAAGGCTACTGATCGATGGAAATGTGTTACAGTATATGAGTACTGAATCCAAAATGAATACTTGTTGAAAAATAGCTCCCATGGTGCTTAAAATTTCCATTATTTTATTCATTCTTTTTGTTTGTGCATCATTCAAATAATTGAGGAAATATTTCAGAGGAGTTATTACAAATATGAATAAAGCTGATTATAATAAAAAATTACCATTATTATTCCTTTGGAGAGCACGGCAAGGTAAACTGAATAGTTAACCATGTAATTATGCAAATTATTTAGCAAGAGATAGTCATGCGGAACATACCTCATAGTTCTTTACACTCCCACAAGGATTCCTCAGTGAATGAACAGTCTGATGCCTTGTAAAATGGTGGGGAGAGAGCGACAATGGATATTTGTGAGGAAGAAGAAAAGGATTAATCCAAATGTTAAGTAATTAAGAAACAATTATTTTTTTAATTAGCAAATCTTATAACACACATTATAAAGAATCTGGCTAGGTCTTATTCATTCACATTTTAATTTAGTGTTCTCTGAAAGGTAGGGCCCCTTGAGAAGGCACTCTCTTGGAATTTCAACTTGGAATCATTTAGAAATTTAAGAGTAAGAATAGGGGACTCCCTCTTCAGTTCAGTGATTAAAACTCAGACTTCCAATGCAGGGGATGTGGGTTCAGTTCCTGGTCCAGGAATTAAGATCCCACATGCTATGGGGTGAAGCCAAAAGTTTAAAAAAGTAAGAACAAATTTGAAATGTATGTATTGTATACTTGCTAATAAAAACTACTCTGATAGCAAAGTCTGTATACAGAAACAAAAACAATTCACCTCTTTATTTTTTAATGTGTTTTTAAACTTACACTCAGTAAATTTTGCTTTCTGCGATGATTAGTTCTAAGCCTTTGACAAATACATTGAGTCATATCCACCATCAAAATCATCCCAGGGAACAGTTCCATCACACTCTCTCCCCAAGTTTCCTTATCTTGCCTCTTCGCAGGGAGTTCTTCCTCTCACGTCCAATCCTTATCCACTGATAAGTTCTCCATCCTGTGCTATTTGTTATTGTGTTTAGTTGCTAAGTCATGTCCAACTCTTTTGCAGCCGCATAGACTATAGCCCACCAGGCTCCTCTGTCCATGGTATTCTCTAGACAAGAATATTGGAGTGGGTTGCCATTTCCTTCTTCAGGAGATCTTCCAGACGCAGAGATCGAACCTGCATCTCCTGCACTGGCAGGCAGGTTCTTTACCACTGAGCCACCAAGGAAGTCCTCTCCATTCTACAGTTTTGCCTTTATCAGAACGTCATATAAATGGAATTCTACTGTATACAGTTTTGGGGGCTTGACTTCTTTCACTTAGCAAATGCTTTCAAGGTTCAACTAGGCTGTTTGTGTGTACCAAGTCTGTTCCTATTTATGGCTGAGTAGTATTTTCTTAGGCTTCCTGGTTGCTTAGATGGTAAAGAATCTGCCTGCAATGCAGGAGACCTGGGTTTGATCCCTGGGTCAAGAAGCTCCCCTAGAGAAGGAAATGGCAATCCACTCTAGTATTCTTGCCTGAAGAATGTCCATGGACAGAGGAGGCTGGTGAGCTGTTACAGTCCATGGGACGGCAAAAAGTCGGACATGGCTGAGTGACTCACACACACAGAGTATTCCATCATATGAATGTACCATAGTTTATTTTGCAGGCAGATAGATTTCTATAGAATGGATTCTTAAAGTATCATCATAAAGGCTCTCTTCTTCTTGGCATATAGCAGCACTGTCCTTCCTGGGTCTTTTTTGGTTAAGCATAATCACATGGCCTCCCTAACTTCCCCTTCCCTGGAAAGATTATCTTGGTTTTGGTATCTGGTATCTAGTCACTAAGTCATGTCCAACTCTTTTCAACGTCATGGACTGTAGCCTGCCAGGCTGCTCTGTCCATGGGATTTCCCAGGCAAGAATGCTGGAGGGGGTTGCCATTTCCTTCTCTGGGAATCTTCTGACCCAAACTTAGAATCTGTTACTTTTTTTTATGTGGGCCATTTTTTAAAGTCTTTATTGAATTTGGTCACAATATTGTTTCTGTTGTTTATGTTCTGATTTTTTGGCTGGGAGGCATATGGGAATCTTAGCTCTACTACCAGGAATTGAAACCACCCTCCTCTGAGCTGGGAGGGAAAGTCTTAACCACTGGACCGCCAGAGAAGTCCCTAAAATCTGTTACTTTTTGTATCACCTGATTAACTGTTGGTTCTGAGACTCTCAGGCTTGTCTGCTGAGCTCGCATCAACAGGACAAGGCTTTACTTAGGCACCCACCAAGCAGCACTTTTCAACACAAGCCTTCAGGAAGTTTGCTGTCACGTTGAGTTACTATGAGTTTTTAAAATCCTGACCAGTTGTTTGTTGGATTGTTAATAGATGAAATGGTTTCTTGTCTTTTTTTTTTTTCCTGCTAACTGGAACAGTCCCTTCTCTCTATGTCTGATGTTTTCGGTCAGAAACATGGCGGAGGTCTGGCCTTTTCAGGGTTGGTGAAAGTGATCAACCATGCAGAAAGGGTTATGGGTCACTGGAGGAGTAAGCAAAAGGTTCTTATAGCAGCACTGAGCAGTAGGTCTCACAGTGGAGAAGTGACCAAACACAGTAGGGATCTTGAGAAAACTGAGTTGTTCAAAGTAGAGCTCCCACCCCTGGGGTGGGGAGTGGCCACAGGAAGAGCTAGGGTTATCAGAATCTGGCAGCTCACAGGGGGCCTGCATCTCGGGGTTCAGACCACAGGGGCAGCCTGGTGGGGGCCCTGGCCTCCTGTCTCTCTAGAGTGTCATGAGGCTGAATGAGGGTGGGGGCTGAGTGGGGTAAACGCTAGCTTCTGGAACCATCCATGCTGTTGAGGTGAAGGGCCTTCACTCGGCAAGCAAACAGGGAATCTCTCCTGTCAGCCTCCCTGCCTCTCTTGATGCCTCCCATTGGCAGAGCCTAAAGGGGAGACAGTCATCCGGGGAAAGGCTGAGAGAGTTCCTGAAGCCAGGGTCAAAGAGGGGAGGGCTAGAGTGGAGAGACAGTGGTTGAATGAGCAGTGCAGTATTTGCTGTGTCTGAAGTCCTCGTATGGAAAGTTCATGCCTGAAGGTTTTGAGCCCAGCAGCACTGAGAGATGAAGAAGGCTATGGCACCCCACTCCAGTACTCTTGCCTGGAAAATCCCATGGATAGAGAAGCCTGGTAGGCTGCAGTCCATGGGGTCGCTAAGAGTTGGATACCACTGAGTGACTTCACTTTCACTTTTCACTTTCATGCATCGGAAAAGGAAATGGCAACCCACTCCATTGTTCTTGCCTGGAGAATCCCAGGGACAGGGGAGCCTGGTGGGCTTCTGTCTATGGGGACACACAGAGTCAGACACGACTGAAGCGACTTAGAAGCAGCAGCAGCAATCACATGGCATCTTCAGCCAATCAAATGTGAGCAAAGGTGATGGATGTCACTTCTGAGAACTGGCCCCTCTTAGCCTGGTCTTTGTTTTTGTAAGTAATTTTATTTATGTATTTTTAAATTTGGGGCTGTGCTGGGTCTTCATTGCTGCACAGGAGCAGGCTTTTCTCTAGTTGTGTTGAGTGGAGGCCACTCTCTAATTGCGGTGCACAGGCTTCTCACTGTGATGGCTTCTCTTGTCGCAGAGCACGCACTCTAGGACCTGCAGGCTTCAGCAGTTGTAGCTCTCGGGCTCTAGAGCACAATAGTTGTGGCACACAAGCTTAGTTGCTCCCCGCCATGTGGGACCTTCCTAGATCAGGGATCGAACTTGTGTCTCCTGCATTGGAAGATGGATTCTTTACCACTGAGCCACCAGGGAAGCCCCTTAGCCTGGATCTTTACATGACTACAATCAGGAATCTTTCCAGTCCATCTATACTGCAACGGAGACCTAGTTAACCTCTATTGGCTTAAGCTTCTGGCATATCTATTTGAATATGCATTATAACTTAACCAGTCTCAACAGATACACTTTCAAGGAGGTAGAATATTGTGTCAAAAACAGTGCATTTAAGAAACTTTAATAGGTAGTGTCAAGACACTTTCCAAAGAAATAGTAGCATTCCATAAATTCACCATTTTTTTAAGCTGCCAAAACTGGAAATTACTATTCTTTAAATTTTTTGCCCGATAGATGAAAAATGATATCTCATTGTTTTTTTTGTTGTTGTTGTTGTTTCCTTAACTACTATTGACTTTGAGACATTTCTTCACATATTTATGGATAACTTGTATTTTTTCTTTGAGGAATTGTTCATTCATATCCTTTGCTATTGAGTTACTTTTTCCTTTAAAAAAATTAATTGTGGAGTTCTTTTTATTAATTCTGTTAACATTTCATACCTCAGACACATTGCAAACATTTCATTAGATCTGTTTGTCTTTTGATTTTGTTTCATCATTGTAGAGGAGGAAGGCTTTTCCTTTCTTCACTGCTAGGTTTTTTGGCTGATTGACAAATTGACATAGGAGAAAAACAAATTTAATTTTGTATGCACAGATACTCATTAAAATATGTGAGACTCAAAGAAGTGACCAAAGAAGGCAGTTTTTATGCCTTTTAGACAAAGAAACAATAAACTTGTTAAGAACTGACAAGACAAGAAGTTTGTGTTGGGGTAATAAATTACTGAAGAAATAACAGTTTGTTTATACAGCCTTCTTGACTCTGAATTCTCCATCTCTGGGGATAAGATAATTCTCTAACTCTGCCACTCTATCTCTTGGTACTGGGAGGGTAAATTTCACCTGTGAGATTCATTCCTGTTTTCAGAGGGAATCTACCTGCAGTGCAGGAGACCTGGGTTTGATCCCTGGGTCTGGAAGATCCCCTGAAGGTGGAAATAACAACCCACTCCAGTATTCTTGCCTGGAGAAGTTCATAGGCAGAGGAGCTTAGCGGTCACAGAGATTTAGACACAACTGAGAAAATAACAATTTCACTACACTTTCACTAGATATCTCTAGCTCTAGCCACCCCACTAGATATAAACTTCTTTCCGCAGTTAGAACACACTCATCTCCTTTCCAAGAGAGAGAGTCTTAACATCTGATGCAGTTTTTTCATCCAGCTCAAAGTTCAAGATCTTTGATTGAAGTACAATCATCTTCAAGTCAACATATTCTCTCTTCCATACCCCGCCACCCCCTAAATAAATAGTAGAGGAGCAGGTATAGAGTTGACTGCAATAGAATCTCCAATTTGGAAAAGGAACATTTGAGTGCACACTTGAAAGAATGGTCTGGCACAACTTTTACTCTGTTTAAAAGGAGCCGTTTATCCATCTCTGCTGACAGTGGATGTCCTTGGGTGGTCCACCTGGCTGTCCCTGGTTCTGCTCTCTGAGAGAGCAGTGTTCAATGTGCTTACTGGCCTTGCCTTCGATGAGCTGTTTCACGTCTCTAATGTGTGCTGGAGCAGCGAGTGGCCAAGAGGAGATACCCCATGTCCAAGGTCAGGAGCAGCATCTGCATCGCTGGAGCAGCCATGAAGAGATACCCCATGTCCAAGGTCAAAAAAATGTTGTACCCCATGTCTACCCAGTATGATGGTAGGCACTGGAGTGGCTGTGAGGAGATACCCCACATCCAAGGGCAAAGGAGAAGCCCCAGCAAGACGGTAGGAGGGATGAATTCCCATTTAGAATCAAACCCCTTTCTGCCAGAGATGCTCAGAGGGCTCATACAAACCTTCTGTGCACCAGGACCCTGGGGCCCCACAGAGACTGAAAGAGAACTGTGTTTGAGCGTCTCCTGCAGAGGTACGATTGGTAGTGGTCTGCCGCAGGGACAGAGACTCTGGGTGTGGGTATGGCATAATCCTCTTGGAAGAGGTCACCATTAACCACACTATAGAGCTGCCAGAACTTACATAGGTCTGGGAAATAGACTCTTGGAGGGCACAACAGAATGGTATGCATCAGGACCCAGAAGAAAGGAACAGTGACCCCATAGGAGACTTGTCTAGGGTGTCCAGGAGTCTCCAGTGAAGGCATGGGTCATTGGTGGCCTGCTGCAGGTTTGGGGGCATGGACTGTAGCAGTACATGCATGGGATCTTTTGAGGGAGGTCACCATTATCTTCATTACCTCTACCATAGTTTGGCCCCAGGTAAATGGCAGGGAGGGAACACAACTCCACCCATCAACAGAAAATTGGATTAAAGATTTACTGAGCATGGCCCCACCCATCAGAACAAGACCCAGTGTCCCCCTTAGTCAGTCTCTCCCATCAGGAAGCTTTCATAAGCTTCTTATCCTTCTCTATCAGAGGGCAGACAGACTGAAAACCACCATCACAGAAAACTAACCTATCTAATCACATGGACCACGGCCTTGTCTAACTTAATAAAACTATGAGCCGTGCCGTGTAAGGCCATCCAAGATGGATGGGTCATTATGGAGATTTCTGACAAAACATAGTTCACTGGAGAAGGGAATGGCAAACCACTTCAGTATTCTTGCCTTGAGAATTCCATGAACAGTATGAAAAGGCAAAAAGATAGGACACTGAAAGAGGAACTCCCCAGGTCGGTAGGTGCTCAGTATGGTACTGGAGATCAGTGGAGAAATAACTCCAGAAAGAATGAAGAGATGGAGCCAAAATGAAAACAACACTCAGTTGTGGATGTAACTGATGATGGAAGCAAGGTCCAATGCTGTAAAGAGCAATATTGCATTGGAACCTGTAATGTTAGGTCCATGAATCAAGGCAAATTGGAAGTGATCAAACAGGAGATGGCAAGGGTGAATGTTGACATTTTAGAAATCAGCGGACTGGAATGAGTGAATTTAACTCAGATGACCATTATATCTACTACTGTGGGCAAAAAATCCCTTAGAAGAAATGGAGTAGCCATCATGATAAATAAAAGAGTCCAAAATGCAGTACTTGGATGCAGTCTCAAAAATGACAGAATGATCTCTGTTCATGTCTCCAAGACAAACCATTGAATATCACGGTAATCCAAGTCTATTCCCAGACCAGTAGCCCTGAAGAAGCTGAAGTTGAATTGTTCTATGAAGACCTACAAGACCTTCTAAAAGTAACACCCCCAAAAGATGTCCTTTTCATTATTGAGGACTGGAATGGAAAAGTAGAAAGTCAAGAAACGGAGTAACAGACAAGTTTGGCCTTGGAGTACAGAATGAAGCAGGGCAAAGGCTAATAGAGTTCTGCCAAGAGAATGCATTGTTCATAGAAAACACCCTCTTCCAACAACTCAAGAGAAAACTCTACACATGGATATCACCAGATGGTCAACGCCAAAATCGGGTTGATTATATTCTTTGCAGCCAAAGATGGAGAAGCTCTGTATAGTCAGAAAAAACAAGACCAAGAGCTGACTGTGGCTCAGATCATAAACTCCTTATTGCCAAATTCAGACTTAAATTGAAGAAAGTAAATCAAATCCCTAACAATTATACAGAGGAAGTGAGAAATAGATTTAAGGGACTAGATCTGATAGAGTGCCTGATGAACTTTGAACAGAAGTTTGTGACATTGGACAGGAGACAAAAGATCAAAACCATTCCCAAGAAAAAGAAATGCAAAAAAGCAAAATGGCTGTCTGATGAGGCCTTACAAATAGCTGTGAAAAGAAGAGAAGTGAAAAGCAAAGGAGAAAAGGAAAGATATACCCATTTGAATACAGAGTTCCAAAGAATAGCAAGGAGAGATAAGAAAGCCTTCCTCAGTGATCAGTGCAAAGAAATGGAGGAAAGCAAGAGAATGGGAAAGAGTACAGATCTCTTCAAGAAAATTAGAGATAACAAGGGAATGTTTCATGCAAAGATGAGCTCAATAAAGGACAGAAATTGTATAGACATAACAGAAGCAGAAGATATTAAGAAGTGGCAAGAATACACAGAAGAACTGTACAGAAAATATCTTCACAACGGTGTGATCGTCAACCTAGAGCCAGACATCCTGGAATGTGAAGTCAAGTGGGCCTTAGGAAGCATCACTATAAACAAAGCTAGTGGAGGTGATGGAATTCCAGTTGAGCTATTTCAATCCTAAAAGATAATGCTGTGAAAGTGCTGTACTCAATATGCCAGCAAATTTGGAAAACTCAGCAGTGGCCACAGGAAAAGGTCAGTTTTCATTCCAATCTCTAAGAAAGGCAATGCCAAAGAATGCTCAAACTACCGCACAATGGCACTCAACTCACACACTAGCAAAGTAATGCTCAAAATTCTCCAAGCCAGGCTTCAACTATAAGTAAACCGTGAACTTCCAGATGTTCAACTTGGATTTAGAAAAGGCAGAGGAACCAGAGATCAAATTGCCAACATCTGCTGGATCATGGAAAAAGCAAGAGAGTTCCAGGAAAACATCTATTTCTGCAAACAAAGCTAGTGGAGGTGATGGAATTCCAGTTGAGCTATTTCAATCCTAAAAGATAATGCTGTGAAAGTGCTGTACTCAATATGCCAGCAAATTTGGAAAACTCAGCAGTGGCCACAGGAAAAGGTCAGTTTTCATTCCAATCTCTAAGAAAGGCAATGCCAAAGAATGCTCAAACTACCGCACAATGGCACTCAACTCACACACTAGCAAAGTAATGCTCAAAATTCTCCAAGCCAGGCTTCAACTATAAGTAAACCGTGAACTTCCAGATGTTCAACTTGGATTTAGAAAAGGCAGAGGAACCAGAGATCAAATTGCCAACATCTGCTGGATCATGGAAAAAGCAAGAGAGTTCCAGGAAAACATCTATTTCTGCTTTCTTGACTATGCCAAAGCCTTTGACTGTGTGGAGCACAATAAACCGTGGGAAATTCTGAAAGAGATGGGAATACCAAACCACCTGACCTGTCTCTTAAGAAATTTGTATACATGTCAGGAAGCAACAGTTAGAACTGGACATGGAACAACAGACTGGTTCCAAATAGGAAAAGGAGTACGTCAAGTCTGTATAGTGTCACCCTGCTTATTTAACTTCTATGCAGAGTACATCATGAGAAACGCTGGACTGGAAGAAACACAACCTGGAATCAAGATTGCCAGGAGAAATATCAATAACCTCAGATATGCAGATGATGCCACCCTTATGGCAGAAGGGGAAGAAGAACTAAAGAGCCTCTTGATGAAAGTGAAAGTGGAGAGTGAAAAACATGGCTTAAAACTCAACATTCAGAAAACAATGACCGTGGCATCCAGTCCCATTACTTCATGGCAAATATATGGAGAAACAGTGGGAACGGTGACAGGTTTTATTTTGGGGGGGCTCCAAAATCACTGCAGATGGTGACTGCAGCCATGAAATTAAAAGACACTTACTCCTTGGAAAAAAAGCTATGACCAACCTAGACAGCATATTAAAAAGCAAAGACATTACTTTGCCAACAAAGGTCCATCTAGTCAAGGCTATGGTTTTTCCATTAGTCATATATAGATGTGAGAGTTGGACTATAAAGAAAGCTGAACGCTGAAGAATTGATGCTTTTGAACTGTCATGTTGGAGAAGACTCTTTAGAGTCACTTGGACTGCAAGGAGATCCAACCAGTCCATCCTAAAGGAAATCATTCCTGGATATTCATTGGAAGGACTGATGCTGAAACTGAAACTCCAATACTTCGGCCACCTGTTGCAAAGAACTGACTCATTTGAAAAAAGCCTAATGCTGAGAAGGATTGGGGGCAGGAGGAAAAGGGGACGACAAAGGATGAGATGGTTAGATGGCATCAACTCAATGGACATGAGTTTGAGTAAACTCGGGAAGTTGGTGATGGACAGGGGGGCCTGAAGTGCTGCAGGCTATGGGGTCACAAAGAGTCGGACACGACTGAGCGACTGAATTGAACTGAATGTGTGTGTGTACATGTGCTCAGTCGCCCAGTTGTGTCCAACTCTTTGTGACCACATAGACTGTAGCCTGCCAGGCTCTGTCCATGGGATTCTCCAGGCAAGAATACTGGAGTGGCTTGCCATTTTCTTCTCCAGGGGATCTTTCAGACCCAGGGATAGAACTCTTGCATCTCCTGCACTGGCAGGCAAATTCTTTACCCCTGAGCTTCCTGGGAAGTCCCCATGTCTCTAATTCTCTATGATAACTCTTAAGTGAATGTTGGAGAGTATGCATTCCTTCAAGACTGCTTCAGATCTTGAAGTCTGGACTTTGCAGGCTACGATGATAGCTAATTTAGTAACACAATCCCTTAAAAACACAGTAATCTATGTTTTTTGCTTATAGCGTATTTGTTTTGCTTTTGCAAAGATTTGTTTGCTTACAGCGTATTGCATCCTCCAATAAACTCACTCACAGTTTTTTGTTTTTGTACTTTTTTAGCGTTGAGCATTTCTGTTTTCTGACTCCTATGTTGTAACCATCATTCTCAATTTATCATGCCAGAAATTTCCAACTACTTCACTTAAAAGTGCAAGCTCAGTGGTAAATTTGTCCTGCAAATGATCGCATGTAGTATCAATACTTTTACCAAATGTTTCCACAGCATGAACAAGGGTAATCATCTTCACAGTCTACTATATGTATATCCTTGCTGTATATTCAAGCCAACATTGCATCTGTTTTTGTAGTGGCTGCACTTTATTTTTAGTACTAATTTCTCTGTTATGGCAAAACTACGCTATAGTAATACAGAGACTCCAAATACAGTGGCTTTATTAAAATAACCATTTATTTCTTTCATATGTAACATAACAGTGCCCAAATAGACAATTCCGTTTTCCAAGGTAACTCTGCTCCATGTAGCGGTCAAGGTAGTCAGTTTCCTTCCATTCTGTTGTTTCATCATATCTCAGACATTATTCTTAACTTTATGGCTAAAACTGGCATGTGAACATGTTTGTATTCAGCTTGCAAGAAGAGGAAAACCAATTTTTCGTTAATTTATAGCAGAGATTTTTCACATCACGTCTATATAATCCACTGATGATAACTTAGTCACATGACCCAAGTAGGCACTCTCTTTCTCTTATGCCCTATGGTTAGCTTTTTATTTTTAAGAGTCACAAATAAATTAATATTTCTCTATTATTAATTTAAAATTTTAAAATTCTTGTACTTCCTCCAACAGTTTGTCTATCTCCTACACTGAAAAAGAAACTTTTAGAGTGCTTTTATTTTCCACACTTTCTTCTCTTACTCATTCCACCCATAACTCTGGTGCTTTCCTAAACCAGTTCTAAAAAATTATTTCTAAGCTATTACTCAGTTTTCTATTTGTACAATGTTTCTCCTAGTTAAAAAATAAACCTAATGTAAGGGCAAGAATTGTGCTGATCTTAATATATTTCCTGGCATCCATTATACATGTATTAAATTTTTACTGATTAAATAAATACTTTTTCCCACTGAATCATGTCACATAAATTATATATATCACTATTTTATATATATATATATTTGGGCCTTCCCTAAGAAGAGGTGGCAAGAATACATGAAAGAACTGTACAAAAAAGATCTTCAGGACCCAGATAATCATGATGATGTGATCACACGTCTAGAGCCAGACACCTTGGAATGTGAAGTCAAGTAGGCCTTAGAAAGCATCACTACGAACAAGCAAGTGGAGGAGATGGAATTCCAGTGGAGCTTTTCAAATCCTGAAAAATGATGCTGTGAAAGTGCTGCACTCCATATGCCAGCAAATTTGGAAAACTCAGCAGTGGCCGCAAGATTGGAAAAGGTCCGTTTTCATTCCAATCTCTAAGAAAGGCAATGTCAAAGAATGCTCAAACTACCGCACAACTGCACTCATCTCACATACTAGTAAAGTAATGCTCAAAATTCTCCAAGCCAGGCTTCAGCAATATGTGAACCGTGAACTTCTGATGTTCAAACTGGTTTTAGAAAAAGCAGAGGAACCAGAGATCAAATTGCCAACATCCACTGGATCATGGAAAAAGCAAGAGAGTTCCAGAAAAACATCTAATTCTGCTTTATTGACTGTGCCAAAGCCTTTGACTGTGTGGATCACGATAAACTGTAGAAAATTCTGAAAGAGATGGGAATCCCAGACCACCTGACCTGCCTCTTGAGAAATCTGCATGCAGGTCAGGAAGCAACAGTTAGAACTAGACATGGAACAACAGACTGGTTCCAAATAGGAAAAGGAGTACGTTAAGGCTGTATATTGTCATCCTGCTTATTTAACTTCTATGCAGAGTACATCATGAGAAACGCTGGACTGGAAGAAACACAAGCTGGAATCAAGATTGCCAGGAGAAATATTAATCACCTCAGATATGCAGATGATACCACCCTTATGGCAGAAAGTGAAGAGGAACTAAAAAGCCTCTTGATGAAAGTGAAAGAGGAGAGGGAAAAAGTTGGCTTAAAGCTCAGCATTCAGAAAACTAAGGTCATGGCATCCGGTCCCATCACTTCATGGGAAATAGATGGGGAAAGAGTGGAAACAGTGTCAGATTTTATTTTTTGTGGCTCCAAAATCACTGCAGATGGTGACTGCAGCCATGAAATTAAAAGACGCTGGCTCCTTGGAAAGAAAGTTATGACCAACCTAGATAGCATATTCAAAAGCAGAGACATTACTTTGCCAACTAAGGTCCGTCTAGTCAAGGTTATGGTTTTTCCTGTGGTCATGTATGGATGTGAGAGTTGGACTGTGAAGAAGGCTGAGTGTCGAAGAATTGATGCTTTTGGACGGTGGTGTTGGAGAAGACTTGAGAGTCTCTTGGACTGCAAGGAGATCCAACCAGTCCATTCTGAAGGAGATCAGCCCTGGGATTTCTTTGGAAGGAATGATGCTAAAGCTGAAACTCCAGTACTTTGGCCACCTCATGTGAAGAGTTGACTCATTGGAAAAGACTCTGATGTTGGGAGGGATTGGGGGCAGGAGGAGAAGGTGATGACCGAGGATGAGATGGCTGGATGGCATCACGGATTCGATGGACGTGAGTCTGAGTGAACTCGGGGAGATGGTGATGGACAGGGAGGCCTAGCGTGCTGTGATTCATGGGGTTGCAGAGAGTCGGACACTACTGAGCGACTGAAATGAACTGAACTGAACAGTGGCTCAGGGGTAAAGAACCCTCCTGCAATGCAGGAAAAACAGGAGACAAGGGTTCGATCCCTGGGTCGGAAAGATTCCCTGGAGGAGGAAATGGCAACCCCTCCATTATTCTTGCCTGGAAAATCTCATGGACAGAAGAGTCTGGCAGGCTACTGTCCATAGGGTTATAAGTATATTCATTATATATATACATGTATATATCAATATACCAATATGTAGGTATTCATTGGGATTCCTTGCTGGCTCAGTCAGTAAAGAATTCACCTGCAATGCAGGAGACCTGGGTTCAATCCCCGGGTGTGAAGATCCCCTGGAGGAGGGCATGGCAACCCACTCCAGTATTTTTGCCTGGAGAATCCCCATGGACAGAGGAACCTGGTGGACTGCAGTTCCAAGGAGTTGCAAAGAGTCAGACAAAACAGAGCAAACAAGCGCACACACACACGTATATAATAGCCATAGAATTCTAATAGTATATATAACTGGGAGTGAGACATAACAAAGTCAAGATATACAGTATTTTATTAATATCATTTTAAAACTTTAAAAAACAATGTATGTTATGCCAAGTAATCAGTAATATTTTATTAGAGTATGTCCAGGTGTGTTTTCCTTTCTCTAATTTTGAGTAACACTTTGTATGCTCTTCAAAAAAAGTCCATAAACTGTTTTCTTTCTTTAGTACTTTGATTATTGCTTTATTGTGGTTACGTTTTATTTATGATTAGCAATCACAATAATACCACAAGGCAGATCATTTATCACTTGAGAAATATAAGTAAAGATATCTTGTATATCAAATATTTAATCAAGTCAACAGTAAGTAGCCAATTGCCTTTTAACTCTGCTGCATTTTATCAGTTTCTTTGCACTGGACTTCCCTGGTGGAGAGCGGGGTTCCATCCCCGGGTTGGGAAAGCCCTCTGGAGAAGGAAATGGCAATCCACTCCAGTACTATTGTCTGGAAAATCCCATGGACAGAGGAGCCTGGTAAGCTACAGTCCACAGGGTCGCAAAGAGTTGAACATGACTGAGCGACTTCTTTTTTTTTTTTTTTGCATTGTTTACAATAGGCCCTACCTATTGGTCTGCTTGGCAAGTCACCAAGTCTGAGGAATTTATGATCATTTTATACACATAAACAGTTCTCATTCTAACAATTTCTTGGAACAAAACAAACAAATGCTGCAATATCCCCATTTGGCCAAAGAATAAAGTGAAACTGGAGACGTATAAGAAATAACAATAACCAAGAGATATGGAAAAGATATTCTAACTCAAGTCTCCTAACTGAAATTTGCAGTTTGACTGTGAGACAGAACTATCTTCAAGAGTTAATTCACTTGTCTGACATTACAAAATACCATACTGTCTGTAAGTTTGAGAATTAAAATAGTCCTGCTGTTTTATGACAAATAATAATGCATTGCTTAAAATATCATATAATTTTTATTGATCATGGTGAAATTATTTTCCACTTTACTTCTATTATTTTCTCTACATTTTTGATTGTATAATGACCCCATGCTGTAACTCCCAGGTGTGACTCAGAGGTATAAATGCACAGTAGAAGGACAGCAGAATAGTCACCCAGGTAGCTATCGGTTTTAACCAAATAAGATTAACAATGCTCTGTTTAAACAAGTCTTCTTTTCAGTAATGAAAGATGGCCTGTCTGTTCAGTGAGTCATACCTAACCAAAGACATGCCAGAATGATGCAGTGAGTGTATGGGAATAACATACGCTTTGTCTGACTTCTCTGAGAAAGGAAAAGGTGACCTATATTAGTTAGTCAAGTAAATTTTTGATTGAATGAGACATTTAATTGCCAAATGACTATAAAAATGCTTCAAAATAAATTTAGTAGTTTATTTTCTAATAAGACCATAGACATATGGTCTTACTCAATGGAATAAGTCCAATTCAATGGAATGGCAAATAGAGAGTGATTCATAGATTTATAGCTTTTATGGAATGTCAGATTATAAGTAAAGTTGTTTTGAAAATCGGGAAATATCACACACTTTTAAAGAAGTGAGCCTATTTCTTTCCAAAAAGATTAAAACTTAAAATCTTTCCCTGGATTTTAATTTAGTAATTTTTCTATCAGAATCTTTATTTAACTAGAACTGGCAAGATATCAATAATGAAGTTGTGGACTGGATGGGTGTCATAAAATCAATAGACTTACAGCACAGGCATTTTATGCATTGAAGATTCACTTGAATACTCTGTCAGAAACTGTTTACTTTTGCTTTGAACATATATAGATAAGCTTTATTAATTTGATTTCAAATCCAGTAATGCTTAGGATCACTTCAAGAAAATTAGAGATACCAAGGAAACATTTCATGCCAAGATGGGCACAGTAAAGGACAGAGATAGTATGGACTTGACAGAAGCAGAGGATATTAAGAGGAGGTGGCAAGAATACACAGAAGAACTATACAAAAAAAGAATTTCATGACCCAGATAATCACAATGGTGTGATCATCAACGTAGAGCCAGACATCCTAGAATGTGAAGTCAAGTGGGCCTTAGGAAGCATCATTATGAACAAAGCTAGTGGAAGTGATGGCATTCCAGTTGAGCTATTTCAAATCCTGAAAGATAATGCTGTGAAAGTGCTGCACTCAATATGCCAGCACATTTGGAAAACTCAGCAGTGTTCACAGGACTGGAAAAGGTCAGTTTTCATTCCAATCCCAAAGAAAGGCAATACCAAAGAATGCTCAAACTACCACACAATTGCACTCATCTCAAATGCTAGTAAAGTAACGCTCAAAATTCTCCAAGCCAGGCTTCAGCAATACGTGAACCATAAATTTCCTGATGTTCAAGCTGGTTTTAGAAAAAGCAGAGGAACCAGAGATCAAATAACCAACATCTTCTGGATCACGAAAAAAGCAAGAGACTTTCAGAAAAACATCTGTTTCTGCTTTATAGATTATGCCAAAGCCTTTGACTGTGTGGATCACAATAAACTGTGGGAAATTCTGAGAGAGATGGGAATCCCAGACCACCTGACCTGCCTCTTAAGAAATCTGTATGCAGGTCAGGAAGCAACAGTTAGACTGGACATGGAACAACAGACTGGTTCCAAATAGGAAAAGGAGTATGTCAAGGCTGTATATTGTCACCCTGTTCATTTAACTTCTATGCAGAGTACATCATGAGAAACTCTGGTCTGGATGAAGCACAAGCTGGAATCAAGATTGCCAGGAGAAATTTCAATAACCTCAGATATGCAGATGACACCACCTTTATGGCAGAAGGGGAAGAAGAACTAAAGAGTTTCTTGATGAAGCTGGAAGAGGAGAGTGAAAACGTTGGCTTAAAGCTCAACATTCAGAAAATGAAGATCATGGCATCCAGTCCCATTACTTCATGGCAAATAGATGGAAAAGCAGTGGAAATGGTGACAGATTTTATTTTGGGGGCTCCAGAATCACTGCAGATGGTAACTGCAGCCATGAAATCAAAAGACGCTGGCTCCTTGGAAGGGAAGTTATGACCAACCTAAATAGCATATTAAAAAGCAGCGACAGGACTTTACCAACAAAGGTCCACCTAGTCAAAGCTATGGCTTTTCCAGTAGTCATGTATGGATTTGAGAGTTGGACTATAAAGAAAACTGAGCACCAAAGAACTGATTCTTTGAGCTGTGGTGTTGGAGAAGACTCCTGAGAGTCCCTTGGACTGAAAGGAGATCCAACCAGTTCATCCTAAAGGAAATCAGTCCTGAATGTTCATTGGAAGGACTGATGCTGAAGCTGAAACTCCAATACTTTGGCCACCTGATGGGAAAAGTTAATTCATTTGAAAAGACCCTGATGCTGTGAAAGGCTGAGAGCAGGAGGAGGGGACGAAGGAGGATGAGATGATTAGATGGCATCACCAACCCAATGGACATTAGTTTGAGTCAACTCAGGGAGTTGGTGATGGATAGAGAGCCCTGGGGTGCTGCAGCCCATTGGGTAGCAAAGTTTCGGACACGACTGAGCAACTGAACTGAACTGAACTGAATGATTAGGAACAGTCAAGTGGGAGAGTTAAGTACAAATAAAAAGGACAATGATTGTTCATAATGTTGATTTTGAATTATTACCAAAAAGGAGAAATAGAGTTAAAAAGAGAGGGAAAGTGCAACGTACATCTTTCCAGATTTTCATACATCTTAAATTTATTTATTTATTTAATTTTGGCTGTGTTGGGTGTTCGTTACAGCAAACAGGCTTTAGAGTGCATGTCAGTGGTTGCAGGACGTGTGCTTAGTTGCAGCATATGAGATCTAGTTCCCTGACTAGGAATTGAACCTGCACCCTCTGCATTGGGAGCACAGATTCGTAGCCACTGGATCACCAGAAAAGTGTTCTTAAATTTGAATTTCTGATTCCTGTACAAAAATTGAACTTGATTAAAACTTGCTCCTCTCATATACTGTATCTTTTCATGTTAAATAATTCTCTCTTGCAAATAAATCATCAAAATTATACAAATAAAACATAAAAAGCTTTCCCTGAATATTCATGGAAAAACTGAAACCTAGACTGTTAGCCTAAGATTATACAATTAGGCTATTACCATATAGAAAAGAAATAAATGTACAACTAGTAAAGTGCTTCACAAAGGATATTCAGTTCAGTTCAGTTCAGTCGCTCAGTAGTGTCCGATTCTTTGCGATCCCATGAATTGCAGCACGCCAGGCCTCCTTGTCCATCACCAACTCCCAGATTTCACTTAGACTCACGTCCATCGAGTCAGTGATGCCATCCAGCCATCTCATCTTCTGTCGTCCCCTTCTCCTCCTGCCCCCAATCCTTCCCAACATCAGAGTCTTTTCCAATGAGTCAACTCTTCACATGAGGTGGCCAAAGTACTGGAGTTTCAGCTTTAGCATTGTTTCTTCCAAAGAAATCCCAGGGCTGACCTCCTTCAGAATGGACTGGTTGGATCTCCTTGCAGTCTCTCAAGAGTCTTCTCCAACACCACAGTTCAAAGCATCAATTCTTTGGCGCTCAGCCTTCTTCACAGTCCAACCCTCACATCCATACATGACTACTGGAAGAACCATAGCATTGACTAGACGGACCTTAGTTGGCAAAGTAATGTCTCTGCTTTTGAATATGCTAACTAGGTTGGTCATAACTTTTATTCCAAGGAGTAAGCGTCTGTTAATTTCACAGCTGCAATCAATAACTGCAGTGATTTTGGAGCCCCCCAAAATAAAGTCTGACATTGTTTCCACTGTTTCTCTATCTATTTCCCATGAAGTGATGGGACCGGATGCCATGACCTTAGTTTTCTGAATGTTGAGCTTTAAGCCAATGTTTTCAGTCTCCTCTTTCACTTTCATCAAGAGGCTTTTTAGTTCCTCT
>SJYC01112131.1:0-40326 GCA_006408675.1 Madoqua kirkii | reverse complement strand
CTTTCATCAAGAGGCTGTTTAGTTCTTTGCTTTCAGCCATAAGGGTGGTGTCATCTGCATATCTGAGGTTATTGATATTTCTCCTGGCAATCTTGATTCCAGCTTGTCTTTCATCCAGCCCAGCATTTCTCATGATGTACTCTGCATATAAGTTAAATAAGCAGGAGGACAATATACAGCCTTGATGTACTCCTTTCCCGATTTAGAACCAGTCTGTTGTTCCATGTCCAGTTAGTTCTAACTGTTGCTTCCTGACCGGCATACAGGTTTATCAAGAGGCAGGTCAGGTGGTCTGGTATTCCCATTTCCTGAAGAATTTTCCAGTTTGTTGTGATCCACACAGTCAAAGGCTTTGGCATAGTTAATAAAGGTGAAGTAGATGTTTTTCTGGAATGCTCTTACTTTTTCAGTGATCCAGTGGATGTTGGCCATTTGATCTCTGGTTCCTCTGCCTTTTGTAAAACCAGTTTGAACATTTGGAAGTTCACAGTTCATGTATTGCTGAAGCCTGGCTTGGAGAATTTTGAGCATTACTTTACTAGTGTGTGAGATGAGTGCAATTGTGCAGTAGTTTGAGCCTTCTTTGGCATTTCCTATCTTTGGAATTGGAATGAAAGCTGACCTTTTCCAGTCCTGTGCCCACTGCTGAGTTTTCCAAATTTGCTGGCATATTGAGTGCAGTACTTTCACAGCATCATCTTTTAGGACTTGAATTAGCTCCACTGAAATTCCATCACCTCCACTAGCTTTGTTTGTAGTGATGCTTCCTAAAGCTCACTTGAGTTCACATTCCAGGATGTCTGGCTCTAGGTGAGTGATCACACCATGCGATTATCTGGGTCATTAAGATCTCTTTTGTATAGTTCTTCTGTGTAGTCTTACCACCTCTTCTTAACATCTGCTTCTGTTAGGTCCATACTATTTTTGTCCTTTATCGTGCCCATCTTTGCATGAAATACTCCCTTGGTATCTCTAATTTGCTTGAAGAGATCTCTAGTCTCTCCCATTCTGTTGTTTTCCTCTATTTTTTTACACTGATCACTGAGAAAGGCTTTCTTATCTCTCCTTGCTATTCTTTAGAACTCTACATTCAAATGGGTATATCTTTCCTTTTCCTTTTCCTTTTGCTTCTCTTCTTTTCACAACTATTTGTAAGGCCTCCTCAGACAACCGTTTTGCCTTTCTGCATTTCTTTTGCTTGGCGATGGTCTTGATCTCTGTCTCTTGTACAATGTCTTGAATCCATCCATAGTTCTTCAGGTACTCTGTCTATCGGATCTGATACCTTGAACCTATTTCTCACTTCCACTGTATAATCATAAGGGATTTGATTTAGGGTCATACATGAATGGTATTAAACTGATTTAGTCATAGCTTTCTCAGTTGATGGCAATTCCATCCTTCTGTGTTATACAGAAATTATGCTTACTTGCTAGAAAAATCTGAAGTCATTCTGAACACTTTCACACAGAATATCTAATCAACAAAAAATTTATTGGTTCTTCCTTCACATCACATATAGCACTTCACTGGTCTCACCATGTCTACTCTAGTTCAGTTCAGTTGCTCAGTTGTGTCCGACTTTTTGCGATCCTATGAATCCCAGCACGCCAGGCCTCCCTGTCCATCACCAACTCCTGGAGTTCACTCAAACTCACATCCATTGAGTTGGTGATGCCCTCCAGCCATCTCATCCTCTGTTGTCCCCTTCTTCTCCTGCCCCTAATCCCTCCCAGCATCAGTCTTTTCCAATGAGTCAGTTCTTTGCATGAGGTAGCCAAAGTATTGGAGTTTCAGTTTTAGCATCAGTCCTCCCAATGAACACCCAGGACTGATCTCTTTTAGGATGGACTGGTTGGATCTCCTTGCAGTCCAAGGGACTCTCAAGAGTCTTCTCCAACACCAAAGTTCAAAAGCATCAATTCTTCAGCACTCAGCGTTCTTCACAGTCCAACTCTCACATCCATACATAACCACAGGAAAAACCATAGCCTTGACTAGACGGACCTTTGTTGGCAAAGTAATATCTCTGCTTTTGAATATGCTGTCTATGTTGGTCATAACTTTTCTTCCAAGGAGTAAGCATCTTTTAATTTCATGGCTGCAATTATCATCTGCAGTGATTTTGGAGCCCCCCAAAATAAAGTCTGACACTGTTTCCACTCTGGTTCAAGAAGTTGTTATTTCTCCTATGAATTCTTGTAACAGCTAATTCTCTAGCTAATTGTTTCTATATTTGCATCCATATAATCTATTCTCAAAATAGCAGAGGTTTTATTTTTGAAATGCATGTTTGATCACACCACTCTTCCCCTCAAAATCCTGTTCTTCTTGCTATCCCTCTAACATATCAGGCATCTCCTAGCTTGGTTATTGCTCCTCTGTCTGTCTGGAGGCTTTACCAAAAAAACTGTGAATTTGGCTAAATCCTTCTCTTTTTTCAAATCTTTGTTTAAATTCCACATTCTCTGTAATAGTATTCTGACCATGTTATTTCAACATTAGGTTCCATGTCTAATAACGTTGAAGTTGTTTATATTGGACCAAATTTCTCAAGGAAAACAACTATAAACATTGGAAAAATATATTAAAAAAACTATCAAAGATGTATTGTACAGTACCGAAAATAAAGCCAATATTTTGTAATAACTGTAGTGAAACATAAAATTTTTAAACATTTTCAAAAATGTTTAAACTCTCTGAAAGCACTGGAGAGTTACTTGAAACAGATTTGGAAGAGAATGGACATCTGAAAGAAATGTCTCTGGAAGAGTTTCCCATTTGAGAGGTTTTTCTAGGCAGAATTTGGATAAAAATCTGTGGTCTTCCTTGCTTAAGGAATCAAAGGACAAAGTTTGGGGCTACTATGGAAGTAGTATATCTATCCAGGAAAAGAGAAAACCACAGAGGGGAGAGTCAAATCGTGTCTGTAATTTCTTCCCAAAACTCTGACTGACCCCTGGACAATACACATAAGAGGCAAACCCCAAGAAGCCCATCTAATGGTAAGAGAACTAAACAGAATGCATCTGTGGCTCAACAAGGGCAAAGCCAAGCCCGAAGTCTTCAATGTAATAGGCACTCACACACGCACAAACTTCTACAGCAAACACTATACTTAATAATGAAATATAGACTCTTCCCAAGATCAGAAGGTGGCAAAAGTGTCCATGACCACCATTTCTAATTCAGTACTTTACTGGAGATCCTAGCTGGTGTAATAAGAGAAGGAAAATTAAAAAAAGAAGTCTAAAGATCAGAAAGGATGATGTTAAACTCTCTCACCACAGACGGTTGTTTATATAAAGCACTGTAAAGAATATGCATGACAACAAAAGAACAAATAAAGTGAATTTAGCAAGATCACAGAATATAAAGTCAATATCCAGAAAAATAAATTGCATTTCTGTATACAAGAAACAACTAAAATATGAAATTAAAAAAATTTTATTTATAATAACTCAGATCAGAAAATACTTAGGAATAAATTTTAAAATTTAGGGCATGATTTTTATAAGGAAAACTACATAATGCTGCCGATGGATGACCTAAATAAATGGAAGGTGTACTATATTCAGGAGTCCTGATGGCTCAGATGGTAAAGAATCTGCCTGCTATGCAGGAGACTCAGGTTCCATTCCTGGGTTGGGAAGATCCCCTGGAGAAGGAAATGGCTACCCATTTATAGGTTGGAAGATTCAATAATATTAAGATGTCAATCTTTCCTATTTGATCTCTTGATTCAACGTAATCGCAAACACAACCCGGTGAGGTTTTTTTGTAGAAGTTGACAAACTGATTCTAAAATGTATATGGCTATGCAAAGGACTTAGGACATCCAAAGAAATCTTAAAAATGAACAAAAAGGACTTAGGATACCTGACTTTAAGACTTGCTACAAAGCTACAATAATCAGCACAGAGTGGGGCTGGTATGAAAGTGTTAGTCGCTCAGTCGTGTCCAGCTCTCTTTGACCCCATGAACTGTAGCCCACCAGGCTCCTCTCTCCATGGGATTTTCCAGGCAAGAATACCAGAGTGGGTAGCTGTGTAGGTATAGACAAATAGATCAACGGAACAGAATAGAGAGCCCAACTTTAGATGGACACTTAACCAGTCATTTGACTATTTACAAAGTTGCCAAAAGCAATTACCCCATGAACTGTAGCCCACCAGGCTCCTCTCTCCATGGGATTTTCCAGGCAAGAATACCAGAGTGGGTAGCTGTGTAGGTATAGACAAATAGATCAACGGAACAGAATAGAGAGCCCAACTTTAGATGGACACTTAACCAGTCATTTGACTATTTACAAAGTTGCCAAAAGCAATTTAATGAGAGAAGGAAAGCATTTTCAACAAATAACACTTGAATAGTTTGACAGTCATGTAGGGAAAAAACCAACAACAAAGAGACACAATCCTTACTTCATTCTATGAAGGAGAAAATTTGCCATATCAAAATAAATGTGTCTCTTTGACATGAGGATTACATTTTATCTCCCTCTTTAAATTCTTTAGCTGCCTAAGGAATTTAGATAAAGGAGTTGTTCCCAGAACAGAGGTATCACCAGAAATATCTGCAAAGAATATGGGCTAGGAGTGCTGGGAGAACCCTAGGCAGGGCCTAGAAATCAGAGCCCTCCATGTATCTCATTGTCTCTGCGTAGCCCAGCAGACATTTGCTTACTAAACATTTGCTTTTCTGTCTTCAGGTGAATTGCCTTCCTCTCCTTTGAAGTCCCAAACCTAACTGTCAAGAGAAACTGGGAAATGTAAGGGAACATGCATGTTTGGAGTATTTTATTTGTCTGCCACAAAAAACAAAAACAAAAACAAAAACAAAAACCAGATCTAAACTAGGGGTTGACAGAATTATAATAATGTCAGAAGACAGGGGCTGGGAGAGCCAGGGGCGTTTAAACTAAGACATGAAAGGTGAAAAAGAATTCAGCTCTGGTACATCTGATAACCAATGCAGTTAAGAGACCAGAGGCTTAGTAAAGTCCAATTCAAATAATAAAATGTGCATTATCCTAACATGTCCTCTGTATAACAAATACTCCAAAATAAAAATATAACATCCCAAGTACCCTCCAAACATCCTGATCCTCTTTACCATGCTCTACTTTTTTTTCCCCATAGTATATCAACTTCTAAAAAATATACAGTAAGTACTTATTATGTATTTTTTATTGTCTATCTCCCCTACTACTCCACAAAGATAGAAATTTCTGTCCTTTTTTTCCACTAATGTATTCCTAGCATGAGTAACAGTGCCTGAAAGTTTGTTAAATAAATAACTACAACTACCTTTGATTTATAAATGAAGATACTGAGACAAATGAGTGGTAAACTGGAAACAATTAGAGTGGACTACTGCAAGGAAAAGGTGCCTGATTCTCCTGCAATCTCTGATATCCATCTTTTACAAATACAATGCAAAAAAAAAAAAAATCAAAAGTAGCTTTCACTAAAATCTTGATTTGTCAATAGCTGCACCTACATTATTAGATATTCGGCATTTTTACACTCTCCAATATAAATTTAATGTGAAAAAGATTCATGTTTCTTTGTTTTTCATTTATTTCTTCCTTTCAGGACTTGAAAAATAAGAAATCTCAGGTAAAGCTTTATGCAGACATGCTAATGTCCACACTCTGAACAAGTGTGTGGACACGACCCCTGGAAATTCACTCATTTATTCACTCAACAAATATTTACAGATTTACAATATTGAAATGATTATTGAGTGTCTACCATGTGCCTACCATTGTTCTAAAGTGAAAAG
This sequence comes from Madoqua kirkii, assembly GCA_006408675.1. Lineage (NCBI taxonomy): Eukaryota > Metazoa > Chordata > Mammalia > Artiodactyla > Bovidae > Madoqua > Madoqua kirkii. Next base: position 34,539 of record SJYC01112131.1, on the reverse strand, counting down.
TGAAAGTGTTAGTCTTTCAGTCATGTCCAACTCTTGGCAACCCCATGGACTGTAGCCTGGCAGACTCCTCTGTCCATGGAATTCTCCAGGCAAGAATACTGGAGTGGGTTGCCATGTCCTTCTCGAGGGGATCTTCCCAATCCAGGGATCAAACTGGGTCTCCTGCACTGTGGGCAGATTCCTTACCAACTGAGCCACCAGGGAAGCTCAGCAATGTTCTAAGGGTTTAGAATCTATAAGTTAATCAAACAAACAAAACTCTCATCCTCTGGAGCTCACATTTTAGTCAATCATTTAGCTGTAGCCTTTGATGAGCTGGGCTTCTCTAGTTGTGGCTCAGATGGTAAAGAATCTGCCTGCAATGCAGGAGATCTGGATTCAGTCCCTGGGTCATGAAGATCCCCTGGAGAAGGAAATGGCAACCCACTCCAGTATTCTGGCCTGGGGATTCCATGGACAGAGAAGCCGGGTGGGGTAACAGTCCATGGGATCACAAAGGGTCTGACATGACAGAGTGACTAACACACTTTCACACTCTTGATGAGTTAATTATTTTCCCAAAGTAAATACAGTTTTGGAAGCTGTGTTCACGGTTCTCAAACCAGTACATAATATTATTTAAGTTACACCCTCTGGGTTCTACGTCAATGTTTCAAGACACAAAATACGTATCAGGTGCTTACCTCTTGCCCAACATCATTTAAGAATTGTTGCAGCATCAAGCAGTGACAAGACAAAAAGGCAATGGGAAGTGACTCGAGTCTCACTGTATTACTCCACCCCTAAATCTGAGAAGACAGTAGAACTTGGAGGCGGAGCGGATGCCCAGAAAGGGGTGGATCTGGCTCTCCACCCTTTCTTAGCCTCTTTCTCCTATAGCCACAGAAACTAGGCAGACATTCCTAGGCAGGCTGACTTCACCGGCTCTTTAAAAAGTTAATGAAGTGGGAACCTACACATCACGCAAAGGTTTGACCTTTATAAGTTTCTTGAGTGATGTGAAGAGTAGACAGAGATCCAAAGATTGCATTATTCTTCAGAAGTGGTGTTGAAGACACTCTGGTTTTCTAAACCCTTGGATTTCTAGACACTATACACTTCTGTCAAATACATGGCACTGAACTGGAAGCTGTGTCTTTTCTACAGAGGAAACAGTCTGATATAGACTATAGATACGCCAAGCATATCTATTCTAATGAACTACTTTAACACAAAAGGGAAAAGAACAGATACTGTGTTTCAGGGACTTCCTAGTAAAGTTTTTAAGGACAGTGCGTCTCAAATTGTTTTCTAACCACCCCTTTACCCTAGTGACTATCACAGAATCATATATAGATTGGATTCTAGGTAAATATTTTTTGAACTGGAAAAAGAACAAAGAGGGTCTGAGAGAAATTATTTAAACACTTCTCTTTAAGGAATTCTACAAAGAAATATCCAGACATTTCAAAGGGTCTTTTGATTTTGGTGAGTTCCTTATCAAAGCTGAAAGCACTCAAAAATAGTTAAGGACATTATGACAGAGGAAAGAGAAAAATATGAAAAAAGAAGTAACGATTGTTGTTCTAAGAAATTCCAGACTGTGAAGATACTTTGAGAAGTAAATAATCTCAAGTTACATGATATAGTCTGTTTATGATAGCAGCTGCTCAAAAAGACATAATTATATAGATCTGAGGGACTAAAATAACTCTTGGGATGGTTTCCCTTTGGAAATAAATAGGAAGAAACACATATGGCTATAGGGACCAACCAATCCCACTGATATATAAAGCACATCAAAGTGATTTACTCAGCTTTCTCTATAAACCATTAAGCAAAACACACACACACAAAACACTGTTTGCTTAATGCTGCCATCATGCGGTTATCATGAGCCAGAGCAGGAGAATTCCCTATTTCGTTCCCCTGTGCTGTGCTGTGCTTCTTAGTTGGTTGTATTTGACTCTGCAACTCCATGGACTGCAGTCTATTAGGCTCCTCTGTCTGTGGGGATTCTCCAGGCAAGAATACTTAAGTGGGTTGCCATGCCTTCCTCCAAGGAATCTTTCCAACCCAAAGATCAAAACCAGGTCTCCCTCATTGCAGGCAGATTCTTTACCAGCTGAGCTACCAGGAAAGCCCTTTGTTCCCCTACCTGCCCCTCATACAAATTCTCTGAAAAAAAGTCTCACCTATAAGAAAAAAAATTTAAGTAGATGAGTGATTTACAGCAATGACTTTGTTTCTTGGGCTTCCCTTGTGACTCAGGTGGTAAAGAATCCATCTGCAATTCAGGAGACCTGGGTTTGATCCCTGGGTTGGGAAGATCCCCAGGAGAAGGGAACGTTTACCCACTCTGGCCTAGAGAATTCCATAGACTGGAGAGTCCATGGGGTCGCAAAGAGTCGGACATGAATGAGTGACTTTCACTTGTTTCTATGTTAACAGTAAATCATGTCAGAAAGGATTTGAACAAACTGTTGTTTAAAATCTGGCCCTTTTTCTTTGCATAAACTTAAAACGCATAAATTTTTGAATGACTTGTGACACAAGATCAATATTGGTCCAAGCATAATCCAGTTTTAAATAATTAACTAGTTATTTTCATAGTAAGCTAGGCATATGCAAATTTGCCACCCCAAACAAAAAGTTATGGACTTGACTAAATCTATATGGAATCATATATTTCATCCATTAACCCATCCCATTTCCTGCTCCAGCCTTAGGTAAACTTCATCCCACATCCTGATCTTATAATTCCCTTGACTTCCTTTCCATAAGAGTTCTATTGTATCCATTTGTATTCCCAATAGATTTGTTTTTTAAATAATTTTAGTTAAGAATATTTGAATATAGTAGATCGATATATTTAAAGTACACAATTTGATAGGCTTTCACATATGTATATATTTGTAAAACTATTACCACAATCAAGATGATAAACATATATATACCACTCCGGAAAGTTTCTACAGGCCTCTTTTCCTCATCTCATTCTCTCTCCCCTTCCTGCCCCCTCACCTCCAACTACTTTGCAAACACTTGCTATGGGCTGAATTGTGTCCCCTCAAAATTCATGTGTTGAATCCCTGACCCTTAATGTAAATGATACATATAATTAGGCTTATATGAAGTCATCAGAGTGGGGCCCTCATGATGGGATTAATGCCCTTACAAGAAGAGACATCAGTTTCTGGTTCAAGATGGTAGAGTAGAAGGACATGTGCTCATCTCCTCCTGCAAGAGCACCAAAATCCTAACTGATTGTTGAACAACCATCAACAGGAGGACGCTGGAACCCACCAAAAATAGAAGTCCCACATCCACTGACAAAGAAGCCACAGTAAGACAGTAGGAGGGGCACAATCACGATAAGAAATAGTCCCACATCTGCTGGCGGGGGGATGACCCACAAACTGAAGAACAATAATACCAAAGAAGTTCTCCCACTGTTGAGAAGGTTATGAATCCCACATCAGGCTTCCCAGCCTGGGGATCCAACAAAGGGACTGGGAATCCCCAGGGATCTGAATCTGATCTTCCTGACCCAGGGATCATATCTGTGTTCTTGTGGTTTCTGCACTGGCAGGCAGATATTAACATAATCACTCCAGCTCTCTTTTAATCTACCTTAGTACAGCATATCTTTACCATCTTTTTTTCTTTTAACCTCTCTAGGCTACTTCACTTTCACTTTTCACCTTTAGGCATTGGAGAAGGAAATGGCAACCCACTCCAGTGTTCTTGCCTGGAGAATCCCAGGGACGGGGGAGCCTGGTGGGTTGCCGTCTATGGGGTCACACAGAGTTGAACACGACTGAAGCGACTTAGCAGCAGCAGCAGCAGGCTTTTATATGTAAACTATATTTCTTGTAGGTACCATATAGTTGGATCCTGTTTTTTATTCAATTTGACAGCCTCTGACATCTAATTGGATTATTTACAACATTACATTTATGTGATTAAATCTATCATCTAGCTAGGTTTTTTCATTGTTCCCCCATTTCCTTTCTTCCTTTAGAATAACTTGAACATTTTAATGATTGGATAGTATCTCTTTTACTAGCTTTATTAGCTCTAACTCATTGTTTTGTTTCAGCAGTTGCGTATGGCTTTATAGTATATAACTTATTTCAGTCTACTCTCAAGTGACATTTTATCACTTTACATATAGCATAAGAATCAAATAATAATGTTTTATCATTTCTTCCTTTCTAACTTTTGTACTATTGCTGTTATGCAAGTTACAAACCACACATTACATTGTTTTTATTTTGGGATAAATGCCAATTATATTCTAAAATGATTGAAAAATAATTTAAGAAAAATACAATAAATACTTATGTGGCTACCAATTCCAGTGTTCTTCATTCCTTTGATAATATACATATTGTATCATTTTCTTCCTCAAGGACTTCCTTTAACAAGTTTTTTATTTATTTATTTTTTAATTTTTACTTTATTCTACTTTACAATACTGTATTGGTTTTGCCAAACATTGACATGAATCAGCCACATGTGTACTCGAGCTCCCAATCCTGAAACCCCCTCCCACCTCTCACCCCATATCATCTCTCTGGATCATCCCTGTGCACCAGCCCCAAGCAGCCTGTATCCTGTATCGAACATAGACTGGCGCTTCGTTTCTTACATGATAGTATACATGTTTCAATGCCATTCTCCCAAATCATCCCACCCTCTCCCTCTCCCTCAGAGGCCAAAAGTCTATTCTATACATCTGTGTCTCTTTTGTTGTCTCACATACAGGGTCATCATTACTATCTTTCTAAATTCCATATATATGTGTCAGTATACTGTATTGGTGTTTTTCTTTCTGGCTTACTTCACTCTGTATAATTGGCTCCAGTTTCATCCATCTCATTAGAACTGATTCAAATTTATTCTTTTTAAGGGCTGAGTAATACTCCATACACAATGGATGTAAAACTTTAACAAGTTTTACAGTGTGGGTATGCACATGATTGTTTTCACCTCTATCTGGACTCTACTCTCTCTACATTTCTAAAAATGCTTTTTTTGACTTTAGTTTTTAAAGATGTTTTCACTATAGATCTCATGATTAATAGTTATTTCTTTCTTTCAGTACTTTAAAGATTAAAATGTTCCATTGTCTTCTTGCTTGCATTTCTGAGAAGTCTATTTCCTTCTTTTTGTTCCTCTATATGTAATGTGACTCCCCGTCCCCTTGCCACTTGCAAGATTATTTTTAGTCACACTGGATTTGAAGAATTTCATTCTGGTGTTTTGGGTATAGTTGTCTTCCTATTTCATGGGCTGAGAGCTTGTTGAGCTTCTTAGATCTGTGTATATACAGTTTTTATCATATTTGTGCTTCTGTGTGTGTGTGTGCTTTAACCTGAAACTCCAATCCATTATGAAAGAATACTTATTTCTTATTCATGTAAGCCTCTGCCAAGAGTCCCACCTTCTGAGACTTCCCTGGTGGTTCAGTAGTTAAGACTTCCAATGCAGGGGGTGCAAGTTCAATCCCTGTTTGGGGAGCTAAGATCCCACATGTATTGTGACCAAAAAAAAACAAAACATAAAACAGAAGCAACACTGTAACAAAATCAATAAAGACCTTTTAAAAATGGCCCACATTAAAAAAAAAAAAAAACCTTAAAAAAAGATCCCATTTCCTTTCATCTCATAATTGGCAATCATCTGTAACACCTAGATTTCATGATAACTACAACAAAATGGCTGTGGCTCTGGGAGGCCACATAGCTTTTAATTATCTCAGTCAAGAAGTGATTCAAAAGTCACTTATCCTCACAGCCCAGTAACCAAAACTTACATGGCCCCAATCTAATTGTTAGGAGAAGCTGGGCAATGTGAGGAAATGTGTGGCTGTTTGGCACACTTGAAAAGCAGATCTACCACAAGAATTGATAGAACTAAAGTAATTTCAGAAGGTGTAAGCTGAGAAAGGCTCTCTGAACCAGTGGAATTTAAACTAAGACTTGAAAGTCAGAAAGAAGTCAGCCCTGGTATGTTTGAAAGATAACCAGTGTAGTTAAGAAGTTAGAGGCTAAAGCCCTATTCAAGAAATAAAATGTACATTATCCTAGCCTGTCCTTTGTATAAGAAATACTATCATTATAAGAAGCTTTCAAGGATATGGGGTATAAGAGCCTCACCAAATACTAATCAGTGACAGAAATTAATAAATACACTACTCAGATGTAGAAGAATATGCTGAAGGATGAAACTTCAATGACACACATACACTAAAAACAGTAGCTGTGAAGCTACAGTGTTCATTTATTTCAGCAATAACAGTCACTAAGAGTCTACCATGAGGCAAGGTGGAATAATATTGTTGACTGGCAATTTCCCCTACTTTGGTGGAACTGATAACTAATAATCTAGTAGAAGAAACATAGTACTAAAAAGCAATGAAATATGCTATGTGGAATTGTTTTTTCCCATAAAGAAAAGGAGATAAAGCTACAACAAAGGTGATTTCCAATTTAGAAACTATTTAGAAATAAGCAGGAAAAAGCTCTACAAAAATGGAGAAGTCCAGAGTGATAAAAATTTCTCACTCGGTCAAGAACATTATCAGCAATAACAGTCACTAAGAGTCTACCATGAGGCAAGGTGGAATAATATTGTTGACTGGCAATTTCCCCTACTTTGGTGGAACTGATAACTAATAATCTAGTAGAAGAAACATAGTACTAAAAAGCAATGAAATATGCTATGTGGAATTGTTTTTTCCCATAAAGAAAAGGAGATAAAGCTACAACAAAGGTGATTTCCAATTTAGAAACTATTTAGAAATAAGCAGGAAAAAGCTCTACAAAAATGGAGAAGTCCAGAGTGATAAAAATTTCTCACTCTGGTCAAGAACATTAAAAATAGAGTAGTAGGTATTCTGCATATATAAATTTCATAATCCCTCAAGAAAAACAACTTTAGTAAGACCGTTTCTTTCTTTTTTTCCCCTCCAAATGAAGAATCAAGGTTTAGACAAATACACATATCTGCATTCACTAGTTAGGTCAACATTCACATTTACATGGCTACTAATTACTAGAAAAATTTATCTTTGTTAAATCTACACTGTGAATTCTAACTCTTCTTACTCACCCTATTTTCAATCCTTTAATCCTGTATTTCATTCTAATTTCTCTATTCAATCCTTTACATAAATTGGAAGATGTTGATCCTCAAAGGCATTAAACTATATAACTGAAGGGAAATATCTGAAAAACTACTTTAGAAAAAGATAGATAAGATTAAAAAAATTTCCCACTCTACTTATAGTTTCTAACCAGAAATAGATAAGAAGTAGATTTCCTAGAAAGCAAGAAAATACAAAAAGTGAGTAAGCATCTCCCTTGGTGCTTGACTTAACTCAGTTGTAAGACTGATTATGACTGAAAGAATGCTATAACTGGATATCTAGTACTTCTCTGCTACTCATATGCTGTAGCATATGAGTGAAACCTAGGTAGCATATGAAACCTCAACAAGTTTCATTTCCTTAACTATAAACCATGGATCAAAAAAATGTACTTACCGGTAAAGGTTCTTGTGAGTGTTAAATGATTTACGTATATAAAGCACTTAACAATGCCTGGCAATAATAAATGGCAAAAATTTGCCATTACTAATACTAGTAATAGTTGTCATGGAACAATAGTTGTAAAATAACACATTAAAATTTAATTGAGTGATTGCTGTTTCCTGGGCTTCCCAGGTGGCTCAGTGGTAAAGAATCTGCCTGCCAATGCAGGATATGCAAAAGATGCAGGTTTGATCCCTGGGTCGGGAAGATCTCCTGGAGTAGGAAATGGCAACCAACTCCAGTATGCTCACCTGGAAAATTCCATGGGCAGAGGAGCCTGGCAGGCTATAGTCCATTGGGCCACAAAGAGTCAGACACAATTGACTCAGGACATACACTCACTGTTTTCTAGACTTATATCTGAATTGCTGTTGTTGTTCAGTTACTCAGTTGGGTTTGACTCTTTGCGACCCCACAGACTGCATATCTCTCGAAGTTTGCTCAAATTCATATACATTGAGTCAGTGATGCCATTCATCTGTCTCATCCTCTGTCACCTCCTTCTTATGCCTTCAATCTTTCCCAGCATCAGGGTCTTTTCCAATGGGTCAGCTCTTCACATCAGCTGGCCAAAGAATTGGAAGTTCAGTCCTTCCAATGAATATTCAGGGTTGATTTCCTTGAGGACTGACTGGTTTTATCTCCTTGCTGTCCAAGAGACACTCAAGAGTCTTCTCCAGCACCACAGTTCAAAAGCATCAATTTTTCAGCACTCAGCCTTCTTTTTTGCCAACTCTCACATCCCTACATGTGCACTGGAAAAAGCTTTGACTATACAGACCTTTGTCGGCAAAGTGATATCCCTGCTTTTTAACACATTGTCTAGGTTTGTCACAGCTTTTCTTCCCAGGAGCAAGCATCTTTAATTTCATGACTGCAGTCACTGTCCGCAGTGATTTTGGAGCACAAGGAAATAAAGTCTGTCACTTTTCTCACCTTTTCCCCTTCTGTTTGCCATAAAGCGATGGGACTATATGCCATGATCTTAGTTTTTTGAATGTTGAATTTTAAGCCAGCTTTCCCACTCTCCTCTTCCACCCTAATCAAGAGGTTTTTTAGTTTCTCTTCACTTTCTGCCATTAGTGTGGTATTATTTGCCTATCTGAGGTTGTTGATATATCTCCTGGAAATCTTGATTCTAACTTGTGATTCATTCAGCCAAGCAGTTTGCATGATGTACTCTGCATATAAATTAAATAACTAGAGTGAAAATATTGTCATACTCCTTTCCCAATTTTGAACCAATCAGTTGTTCCATGTCTGGTTCTGACTGCTGCTGCTTGACCCACAGACAGGTGTCTCAGGAGACAAGTTGGTCTGGTATTCCCATCTCTAAGAATTTTCCAGTTTGTTGTGATCCACATAATCAAGGACTTTAAGCATAGTCAACGAAGTAGACTTCTTTTCTCCATGTCCAACAGTATTTAACGTGAGAGCTAAAACCATTTTGGAGAGTCACTCAGTTTTCCTGAGTCTCTTCCAAGTACACAAGTTACTAAACTTTTATGTTTTTCTCTTGTTACTCTATCTCAGGTCAACTTAATTCCTAGACCAGACAGAAGAAACAAGAAGGGAAAATGTCATCCTCCTTGAAAACTTACATCAAAAGATTGATGAATTAACTTAAATACTTTATGTTATAACACATTGTTTAAGGTAATTGCACTGTGTTATGGTTTCCTAGGCTTGCCTTGTGGCTCAGCTGGTAAAGAATCAGCCTGCAATGTGGGAGACCTGGGTTTGAACCCTGGGTTGGGAAGAACCCCTGGAGAAGAGAACAGCTACCCACTCCAATATTCTTGCCTGGAGAATTCCAGCTTATTCTGCTAAACAACAAATTTTATGTATTAGTACAATGTATATTAAGTCAATAAGTAATATAGTTGAGTCTTCTCACCTGCAATATGAAGAAGATAATGCCTACCCATAAGGCTATTTTGAGGATTAAATAAAATCATCCCTATAAAAGAATACTTGCCACATAGTAAGCACACATTACTCACGAGCTAACACTGACAAGTTGGTGAGGGCAGTAACATAATGGTGAAGGCACGAGGGACCCGTGAGCCTGGGTTCACGTCCCAGCTCAATTACCAGCTCTGTGACCTTAGAGGGAGTTACATAACTTCTCTGTACTTCAAATTCATCATTAGTAAAATGTACATAATAATAGCTCCCCATCTGCATTGGGAAATTGTGAGAATCTAGTGAATCAATAAAAGTAAAGAGTATAATAATGCTTATAATAAAGGCTTAATTTTAATCAGTGTTATTTTGTATGTTATTGGCTCTTCAGCTAGGTAGAACACTGCCCTTTCTCAAAGCATCCAGATAAGTGTTATCACCATATCCCTTTGGCTCTTGTTTCTCAGTTTCTTTTTTCTTTTTTTATTTATTTTAATTGGAGGCTAATTACTTTACAATATTGTAGTGGTTTCTGCCATACATTGACATGAATCAGCCATGGGTGTACATGTGTCCCCCATCTTGAACCCCCCTTCAGCCTCTCTCCCCATCCCATTCTTCAGGGTCATCCCAGTGCACAGGCTTTGAGTGCCCCGTTTCATGCATCGAACTTGGACTGGTGAGCTATTTCACATATGGAAATATACATATTTCAATGCTATTCTCTCAAATCATCCCACCTTCGCCTTCTTCCACAGAATCCAAAAGTGCTGTCTTGCATATAGGGTCATTGTCACCATCTTTCTAAATTCTACTTATATGCATTAATATACCGTACTGGTGTTTTTCTTTCTGACTTACCTCACTCTGTAAAATAGGCTGCAGTTTAATCTACCTCATTAGAACTGCTTTAAATGTATTATTTTTAATATTAAATATTAAATAGTTAATATTTAATACTAATATTCCATTGTGTATATGTACCACAACTTTCTTATCCATTCATCTGCCCATGAATGGATAGATTGCTTCCATGTCCTAGCTACTATAAACAGTACTGTGATGAACATTGGGGTACACATGTCTCTTTCATTTCTGGTTTCCCTCCAGCAGTGGGATTGCTGGGTCATATGGCAGTTCTATTTTTTCAGGAATCTCCACACTGCTCTCCATAGTGGCCATACTAGTTTGCATTCCCACCAACAGTGTAAGAGGGTTCCCTTTTCTCTGCACCATCTCCAGCATTTACTGTTTGTAGACTTTTTGACAGCAGCCACTCTGACCAGTGTGAGATAGTACCTCACTGTGGTTTTGATTTCCATTTATTTCTCTGATAATGAGTGATGTTGAGCATCTTTTCATGTCTTTGTTAGCCATCTGTGTGTATTCTTCGGAGATGTCTGTTTAGTTCTTTGGCCCATTTTTTGATTGGGTCATTTATTTTTCTGGTATTGAGCTGCATGAGCTGCTTGTATATTTCTAAAATGAACACAGGACCCAATTTATTTTAGTACAAGCAGATCACCATTGCCATCTAGTGGCAAATTGCTAGCAAATTCAACAAGGAGGAATACTGCCCATAAAGGGGTAAATTTTCTACAGATGTGAATTTAATTCTTTAAGACAAACTAGATATTTGGAAATTTGTGATACATTTTCTATAACAATTTGAATTGGATACAAATATAAGTGGGGGAAATTTAAAAACTGAAAACCACAAGAACGTTGCTTGGCAAATACAGCAGTACCAAAAAAAAGATTCCTACTTTGCATGAGCAAAACAATTGGGTTTAAACTCAATGCCAAAAAATTTTTGGACAGACTTGTGATGTTAATATACCCCTGATATTTTCTAGGTCCTAATCTTCTATGATATCACATGAGTATGCTGTATGTATTGAATTCCTTTTGTAGTTATAAAAGTATGGGATAAATCACTATGCTAATTTTCACATGATGAATCTATAGTATTATCTGTCAGAAGCATTTTTCTTAAGGGCAAACCTTAATAACTTCTAAGATCTGTTCCAACTTTTTGATATTTTAAATGCAGCCATATAAGAAGAAAAAAATTTGAAATGTGAATCTGGAGTATGATTTAAACAGCACAAATGTTATAACATATAGCTAGGATATTAAGTTATATTATTAGATAAGTTAAAATACTAGTACCATACAAAGAACACAGAAAATTGCACCATTCAGCTTTACTTTCTGCAAGTCAAAACCTATAAAGTAATTCAAAACTGCACAAAACTACTATAATGTATAATATTCAGGCTACTCCTTGCTTTACTCATTGAAATATGCATGAATTTCAGAGCTATAATTCAGTCAAATGACACCTGTCTTCCAACAACACAGTTCAAATTTTAGTTATCACGGTGTCTTAACTGTGAGTACTTATATAAGAGCTGCCAACTCTCAGACAGTAAAGAAACTCCTGTAATGCAGGAGACCCAGGTTCAAACCCTGGTTCAGGAAGATTCCCTGGAGAAGGGAATGGCAACCCACTTCTGTATGATGGGCTTCCTAGGTAGCGCTAGTGGTAAAGAACCTATTGCCAAAGTAAGAGACATTGAGATGCAGATTTGATCCCTGGGTCAGGAGGATCCTCGGGAGGAGGGAATGGCAACCCACTCCAGTATTCCTGCCTGGAGGGTCCTATGGACAGAGGAACCTGGAGGGCTACAGTTCACAGGACTGAAGAGTCAGCTGAAGCGATCTGGCATGCATGCTTGCATGCCGACTCTGGTCCAAATATCACTATGTAAATTTAACAGATGAAGTCTGTGAATGCTTGGTCACTGTACATCTGTTACTCAATTCAAACATAGATAGCGAATCATATTTCCTCCTTGGGTTTCAGGGATAAATTCACTGACATTTCAAAGAAGTACATAAGCAAAAGAGGGAATTAGCCCATAAAGATGAAAGTTCAACAAAAGAAATAAATGTGATGATGCTGGAAGTGAAAATTGGATGTGAATAGAAGATCTGAAGATGGCAACAGCAAAGCAAAGATAAAAGAGACCTAGGCTAGCAAGAAGGTAAGGGCCATGAATGTAAAAGAGAAGGTAAAGTCGCTTCAATAGGATTCTAATGGACTGCAAATGGGTTGGCTGTACAAGAAACAGGAAGACCCTAGAAGCTGATACCATGTCCTTTGGAGTGATGCAGCTATGAAGCCAAAGGAACATAGTCATCGCAAACGGATCAAAATAAATGAGGAACAAAAAGGATGACAACGCCCAGAGGAAGTGACCAGAGTCAAATCTCACACTAAAGAAACTCAGAGATATTTCACGATTTTGAAAGGTCAAAGGACAAAATGAAAGTTAATCCAAACTTAAAAAGAATTTGACAATTCAATTCACCATGGCAGAGAAAAAATGCTTGCTCTATATAAATTATATGATGAGAAGAAGGCAAGTAACTGTTCAAACTCCTCTTGATAAGATTTTGGCAACAAAACAAAGTACTTTAATGCTCGATGTTTCTAATGTTTTAAATTACAGTGTACTAGATAAATATTAGTTTCACTATTTTTTTCATCTCATTTCAGTTCAGTCACTCAGTAATATCCAACTCTTTGCGACCCCGTGGACTGCAGCACACCAAGCCTCCCTGTCCATCACCAACTCCCAGAGTTTACTCAAACTCATCCCCATTGAGTTGGTGATGCCATCCAACCATCTCATCCTCTGTTGTCCCCTTCTCCCATTCTCAGTCTTTCCCAGCGTCAAGGTCTTTTCCAATGAGTCAGCTCTTCACATCAGGTGGCCAAAGTATTGGAGTTTCAGCTTCAACATCAGTCCTTCCAATGAACACCCAGGACGGATCTCCTTTAGGATGGACTGGTTGGATCTCTTTGTAGTCTAAGGGACTCTCAAGAGTCTTCTCCAACATCATAGTTCAAAAGCATCAATTCTTTGGTGCTCAGCTTTCTTTATAGTCCAACTCTCACATCCATACATGACTACTGAAAAAACTATAGCTTTCATCTCCTTACATATTTATAAACCACAGTAAGAGAGTTTTTAATGTTTCGAGAAAACATTTTAAAGGACACAGAACAATTGTTATTTTCCTATTGGTTTGTTAAAATCCTTTGCCCAATTTCAACTTAGTCATTTTCATGGTCTCGCACTATTGTGCAAAACAAGAACTGCATGTATTACTGCCCAAACCTAAAGTTTTCTTTCACAATTTTCAGTCACTATAAACATGTCATTCAGAAATTGCCACCTTGAATGCTACTATAATGGCTAGTCCCTTTCTGAACCTATTTTATAAATGACTTGCGGTGTCATAACATAATGCTGAAAGATGTCCTTGCCCCTAACCAAATTAGATACGCAGACGAGCATTACGTACCTGGCAGTGGCAACTGAACTAATATACCACTGACTCTTGGGTCCGCATTCAATTGATCAATTATATCCAACAGTTCTTCTTGAGAAACATCCTTAGGTTTTAGAATGATCTCACTACAGATACCTGAAAGAAAAACAAGTACAGAAAATCACTTGACTAACAAAGATGTGTTGTTTCATTAATGGTGTCTTACACAGTGTTTGATTGGTTCCCTCTGTTCTTGTCCCACTGAAAGAAAAGGCCCTTCTACAAAAGTGATGCTCAAAGCACCATTAGGAGGGAACTTTTAAAGGGAATAGATATTTTCTTATGATTCACATGCATTCTTTGGCTCAGTATCCCATGCGACAAATTGCACTTATTTGTGATGAGCTACTGTTAGTGGATTCGAGGAGAGTAAAAATACCAACACCACTACCACCACCATCACCACCACCATGAACTAGCCAGGTTAATGTGATTAAAACAAAACAAAACAAAACAAAACAGGCCTTTTAAATGTAACAAGTTGCTCTCATGTTTCCCAATAGGATCAGAAATCACACTAAGTTGATTAAAAGAAATTTGAAGAAAAAAAGAATAAGAAAGAATGTGAATGTTGAGAACTATATAATCTACAGAATGGCAATAAATAATAATAACACATGTTATTCAAATAGCATTTAGTCGACAGTTATCATTCATAATTATCACACTTTGAAGTAACACCAGAAAACGTTATCTAGTAACAAGTAGAGCTAAAATGCTCCCCACCTACAGCAGCGGCGGCTTTAATCTTCCTTCTGACATATGTGTGGCTTGCTGGGTTATCACCCACTAATATGATACTGAGGTGGGGCCTTCTGTTCCCAAGGGAAACCCAAGAGTCCACGCCATGCTGGATTTCTTTCTGGATCTGTTTGGCCATTTCAGTTCCTGAGATAATAATTGCATCATATCTGTGGAAGACAAACAAGAAACAAATATACTACTAAAAAGGCAGTAAGGACTATCCAGCCACATCAATTTAAAGTACGAGAGTGAACAAAACATCTATGATTCCCTAAGCGAGCAACCAAACTTTGATTTTTTTTCAGATATGTTTGACACTCATTCTTCAGGTTCAGAATTTAAAACTAGTCCAACTCTGCTTTTTAGTTCTGCATTACGACCTGTCTATAGTATACATTTCATCACTTACACATATATGTTTTTTAATTATCAAATCACATACTCAAGACCTAGAATGTTGGTTCTATTAAAAGCTCTGCTTTTTTTTTTCCCCTAGAAGAGACAGATCAGCACAGTTGAGTTAAAACTGGCCCCTATCTTCAAAGCCCCAGACATGTTGCATATACCTGGCCCCACAGCCTTTTGACCCAAAGGCAAAGTCAGTTCACTCTTAATAGTACATCCAGTACAAAATCCTGAAGTCACGAGTTCTGTACTACACAGCTGCTCTCATTTGCTCCAAGAAAAATGTCACAGCTCCCAGACTCTGTGACAACACTTGGCAGTACTGCCATGCTTGTCCTTGATGGGGATAAGATCAGGAACCAAGGGGCTGTTTCCCCTTCTCCCCACACCACCACTCCCACCACCGTGCTCATACCAAGACATTATTTCTAAAGAAAAAACACACTAAACGTTACTTCATGGCAGTTTATAAGTGCTTAAGAAGGTAAAGCACGCTAGATTTTGATAGACGACATAAATTTATCTCTGGAAAGGCACAAAAATAAATGCATTATGGGAAGGCTTTACTGCTCTCCATGATCTCAAATTTAAAACTGGTGAACTAATATTGCTCCTACTACATGCAGGAGACATAAGAGAAGCGGGTACAAACCCTGGGTCAGGAAGATCTCCTGGAAGAGGGTATGGCAATCCACTGCAGTGGAGAATCCCATGGACAGAGGAGCCTAACGGGCTGTGGTCCCTAGGGTCACAAAAAGTCGGACACAACTGAAGTGACTTAGTATGCATGTGCGCACTTCTGCACGTTTAGTTTTTAAAGGTATTAGATAAAATAAAAAATAGTTCCATCTGGTGCCCCCGTCCTTTCACTATTGAAAGGTCTGGTGAAAGCATGATCTATAGCACATGAATATTACACAAAACACTAAATACAGGTCAATGAATATTATGCAGGAGAAGAAATGGAAGAAAAGAAAAACTTTTACCAACTTAACTTTTTCAATCACCTGTACAACTTTTATGTTCCAATGAGAGCGGGCATCATGAATATCAGCCAGCACAAACAAAATGAAAATGTGTCACCCCTTCCAAATAAGTCAGCTCCCCTTTCTGACAGGTTGGTATACACACATGCAGAACCAGGTCAAGAATACCCTATTTCAACCTGGCACCACTGGTCTAAAGGGTTCATCCAATTATGATGTCAACAATAGTCTGCTAAGAAGTGATCCTGAAATACAGTCTATGGATATATACATCAAAACTGCCTGGGAAGCTTACTGAACTTGCGATTTCTGGATGACCACCCGCTCCACCACATCCATGATTCAGGACCCCTGGGGGAAAAGAGACAGCCTGGCAATCTACACATCTAACAGGCTCCCACAGGTATTCTTATGCATGATCATGTTTGAAAACCACTTCTTTAGTTCAACATAAAAGTGTATTTTAATATCATGTGTTTTCTAAGTCACTTCAGTCGTGTCCAACTCTTTGCAACCCTATAGAGCCCTCCAGGCTCCTCTGTCTGTGTGATTCTCCCGGCAAGAATACAGGAGAGGGTTGCCACGCCCTCCTCCAGGGGACCTTCCTGACCCAGGGATCTTACATCTCCTGCATTGACAGGTGGGTTCTTAACCACTAGCACCAGGTTCTTAACCTGGGAAGCCCCTATAATAATCATCAGTTCAGTTCAGTCACTCAGTCGTGTCCAACTCTTTGCAACCTCATGAATCCCAGCACACCAGGCCTCCCTGTTCATCACCATCTCTCAGAGTTCACTCAGACTCAAGTCCATCGAGTTCGTGATGCCATCCAGTCTTCTCATCCTCAGTCGTCCCCTTCTCCTCCTGCCCCCAATCTCACCCAGCATCAGAGTCTTTTCCAATGAGTCAACTCTTCGCATGAGGTGGCCAAAGTACTGAAGTTTCAGCTTTAGCATCATTCCTTCCAAAGAAATCCCAAGGTTGATCTCCTTCAGAATGAACTGGTTGGATATCTTTGCAGTCCAAGGGACTCTCAAGAGTCTTCTCCAACACCACAGTTCAAAAGCATCAATTCTTTGGCGCTCAGCCTTCTTCACAGTCCAACTCTCACATTCATACATGACCACCGGAAAAACCATAGCCTTGACTAGATGGACCTTAGTCAGCAAAGTAATGTCTCTGCTTTTGAATATGCTATCTAGGTTGGTCATAACTTTTCTTCCAAGGAGTAAGTGTCTTTTAATTTCATGGCTGCAATCACTATCTGCAGTGATTTTGGAGCCCAAAAAAATAAAGTCTGACACTGTTGCCACTGTTTCCCTAACCACAGGTAAACAAGTAACTGGTTTTGGTATCATGGTACAACCGCCCTCATAGAATGAGTTAGAAAGTATCCATCCCTCTTCACATTTCCAGAAGAGTTTGTGTAGAATAGGTTTTATTTCCCCCTTAAATGTTTGGTGGAATTCATTTGTGAAGCTCTCTGGCCCTGGGCTTTGTTGTAAGTTTTAAAACTACAAATTTAAATTATTTAATACAGAGGGCTCTTTAAGTTATCTACCATTTCTTGAGTGACCTTTTGTAGTTTGTATCTTTGTACATTCTAATAATTGGTATTAATACATAATTATTTGACTAAATAAAGATAAAACAATTAACTTTTGAGTTTAAATTTTATTTTTCAGAATTAAGAAACAAACTTTTTTCATTATTTACTTTCAATTCCTGATGCTCATTTGTTATTGATTCATTTAAGGGGACTTTAAATACTAAGGGCCTTCCCAGGTCACACACTGGTACAGAATCTGCCTGTTAATGCAGGAAATGCAAGAGATATGGATTTGATCCCTGGGTCAAGAAAATCCCCTGGAAAAGGAAACAGCAACCCAGTCTAGTATTCTTGTCTGGAAAATTCCATGGACAGAGGAACCTGCTGTGCTACAGTCCATGGGATTGCCAAGAGTCAGATACAACTGAGCACGCATACACACACACACACACACACACATTAATACTGAAAGAACAAGGACCTACTATATTAACAAGTACTAAGGGCCTGCAGATATGGCTAACAATTTCAACATGATTCGTTTATAAGAGGTAGAAAAAAATAAAATAAATAAGCAAATAATAAAAATAAGAAGTAGTTAAAAAAATACTTTCCAAAAAGTAAGTTGTGTCAACAATATTCAGATAAGCAAAATACTCTGCTTTAGAAGTATTTATCTGCTAAAATACATCTGAAGTCACTTCTTTAAAAGTGACTTCAGATGTAAAGAACATACATTTGTATTTTAAAATATAAAACCATCTGAGCTCCATGTTGCATTTTTAAGAGCATATGAATAACAATGCAGCTGCTTACATGTTTTATTAGCCAATTTTCTGTTAAATACAGTGATTTATTCATAGATTATTGTGAAACTGACAACATTGGACATAATTCAGGATAATTACAGCTTAGAAACAACAAAACTGTGTGACCTTGAGAATGTCAGAGATGATAATGGCATAAACTGATTCCTGACTTATAAAAAGACAATCTATTTGCAGATTAAACTTGATTGCACCTTTTCTGTTGGAGCTGAGGTGACAGGGCTTAACTTTACATGATAGCACTGATGTGCTAAATTTGCCTGCTAATTACAGCTGACATGGTTTAGCCTGGCCTAGCTGGTGTTTACGGGTAAACACCCATATGATTGCTACCCGATTATGAAGAGGGACTTAGAGCATTTTCAGTCGTAGCTGGTCCATCCCACTGATTTCCCCAGTCACTGGTCCATCCCACTGATTTCCCCAGTCATCGGAGAGGCTGGGCAAGCCTGGCGCTGTGGGAGACTTAAGGATAAAGGAAGCGACCTCGAATTAGTGGAGGGCCAATGCAAGATGCCTGCATCAGTCTACCTGCTAGAAGTACTGGGAAACACACACACTAAGAGCTCACATAGATCTCAGTGCATAAAGAAATGAGATTTTTTTAAACACGCATATTGTTGAAAACTGTTAAATATCAGCAACAACTCAAATGTTCAGCCATAGAAGCACATAGCTCCTAAGAATCCACCTTCAGATCTCAACTGCTGCAAGTCCATTCTCCACACTGCAGCCAGAGCAATTTTCCAAATGGGAACGTGCCAGCTCCCTTGTTAAAACTGGACTATATACCCATTGAAAAAATTAATTTAATAAATAAATATTGAAACCTGCTTATATGCCAGGCACTATTCTATGCACCAGGAATACAAATAATAGTGCGCAAAACAAATTACTCACTTTCACAGAAACTATATTTGTAGTTGAAGAAGACATAAGCAAAATTTTAAGGCAAATATTTAATATACTATGTGTGGGAAACAGAAAAGGCATTTGTGGAGGCCAGAATTACCATGTTCCATAAGAAGGTTAAAGTGTCATTTCTCTGATTAATCGGGTAACACCTGAGTGTAAACAAAGAAGTAAAGGAATATGTTTTGTGGTTACCTAGAGAAAAGAACTTAGGCTAAGGGAAGTACATAGCAAGTACAAAGGACTTTAAGCTGGAGCATGCCTGGTATGTTTGATGAATAGCAACGAGGCCAGTGGCTGCAGTGGAAAGAACAAATGGTCAGAACAGGATGTAAAGTCAGAGGAGTGTGACCTCAGATCACATTGCATTCCAGGCCTTGGGAAAGACGCTGGCAGCTACCGTGAGAAAGCAGGCACTTGAAGACTTGAGGAGCATCATGGCCTGATTTTCATTATTCAGTGATAACTGGTTAAAATGTGGAGACTCTATAGGAGGAAGCTTTCGGGAAATGAGGACGCCAGTGAAGAGGCTAGTGTGGAATCTCAAGCTTGGACATGGGCGGAGCAGGTAGTCAAGGTGCTGAGAGCAGTCTGATTCTGAATCTATTTTGAGGGTGGAGCCACTGGGATTTACTGAGATTGAATATAGGGTGTAAAGAAAACAGAACAGAAGTCAAACATGACTCTGAAATTTTTGACCTGAAAAGCTGAGGGAAAGGGAGCTTTAATCCAAATCCAAATGTCCTGTAGCTTTCATGCCCCTGCATGAGCTTTCTTCAGCCTCACGGTGCTGACCACGTCCCGCAGTACACACAGCTACCTTCCAGTTTATCACCTGTGCCAGTTTCTCATTTCCGGGCCTTCATATACACTATTCCTTTGACCTAAAACACTCTTCATCCTCCTTCTCGCTTCTCTCACATCCCTACCAAGTCTGTTCCTCGTTCATTCCCACACGGTCCTCAAGTCTCAGCTTGGAAGGCAATCTGGGAAATGTCCCCTGACACCTTCAAATTGGGGATCTGCCTCTGCGAAGAGTGCTCACAGCACCCAGCTCTTACCCTCATGTAGAGTCTTAAGTCCTTATTAAAATTATTGTCTCCCTCACAACACTCTAAGCTGTGTAGGACAGGAAGCTTATATTTACAACTATGTTTATAAAATATTTGTGGGATTATCAGAGTTAAATTGTTTATTGTATTATAGTTTTTTGAAGTTAATATGTAGCCACAGAAAATAACTAAAAACAGCATAAAATTAGGTGAAGAAATTAAATGAAAAATATGCCAAAGCCTTTGACTGTGTGGATCACAATAAACTGTGGAAAATTCTTCAAGAGATGGGAATACCAGACCACCTGACCTGCCTCTTGAGAAATCTGTATGCAGGTCAGGAAGCAACAGTTAGAACTGGACATGGAACAACAGACTGGTTCCAAATAGGAAAAGGAGTACGTCAAGGCTGTATATTGTCACCCTGCTTATTTAACTTCTATGCAGAGTACATCATGAGAAACGCTGGGCTGGAAGAAGCACAAGCTAGAATCAAGATTGCCAGGAGAAATATCAATAACCTCATATATGCAGATGATACCACCCTTGTGGCAGAAGGTGAAGAGGAACTAAAGAGCCTCTTGATGAAAGTGAGAGAGTCAAAAAGTTGGCTTAAAGCGCAACATTCAGAAAAGTAAGATCATGGCATCCGGTCCCATTTTTCATGGTAAATAGATGGGGAAACAGTGAAAACAGTGGCTGACTTTATTTTTCTAGGCTCCAAAATCACTGCAGATGGTGACTGCAGCCATGAAATAAAAAGACGTTTACTCCTTGGAAGGAAAGTTATGACCAACCTAGACAGCATATTCAAAAACAGAGACCTTACTTTGGCAACAAAGGTCCATCTAGTCAAGGCTATGGTTTTTCCTGTGGTCATGTATGGATGTGAGAGTTGGACTATAAAGAAAGCGGAGCACCAAAGAATTGATGCTTTTGAACTGTGGTGTTGGAGGACTCTTGAGAGTCCCTTGGACTGCAAGGGGATCCAACCATTCCATCCTAAAGGAGATAAATCTTGGGTGTTCATTGGTAGGACTGATTTTTAAGTTGACACTCTAATACTCTGGCTACCTGATGAGCTGACTCATTGGGAAAGACCTTGATGCTGGGAAAGATTGAGGGCAGAAAAAGAAGAGGACAACAGAGGATGAGATGGTTGGATGGCATCACCAACTCATTGGACAGGGGTTTGGGCAGACTCCAGGAGCTGGTGATGGCGCCAGCTGGAGGCCTGGCGTGCTGTGGTTCATGGGGTCACAAAGAGTCAGACATGACTGAGCGACTGAACTGAACTGACTGAATAAAACAGTGAGATAGGTAGTATTCTCGATATTTATCTTTCTGTCTTAAAATGGTATCAAAACAGATCCTGAATTAAATTAACAGTGAATAAATGCAAAATATGTATGAAACATATGAAAAGAAAAAAAATAGTAAAATTAACAACCTTACTACCCAGTTAAAAAAAATATTATCATCACTGCAATTGTGTATATTGAAATCCTCCCCTATCAAAACCTTATCTTTTCCTAGAGAGTTAAACACAATCCTGAAATTGGAGTTTATAATTCCATTGCTTTCCTTTATCATTTAAACTAATGTTTGTATTTCTAAACATTATAAATATAATCATATATATGATATATAGTATGCATAATGTACATCAATATATGAGCTACATTATATATCTCACATTTATATATGATATAAATATAAAACATAGTATCTCTAAGGTTTCCACCCAGGAATGGGATTGCTAGATTATAGGATACATTTATATGTATTCAGTTTATGCCACCTTATTTTCAAAGTGGTTACACTAGTTCATACATCCACCAGTAAGTAGTGTCTAAGAATTTCTACTTCCTTGAGCTTGTCAAAGTTTTTACATAACACATTAGTTTAATAGCATTTTGCTGTAGTTTAAATATGTGTTTCCCTAATTACTAGAGGTTGAATGACTTATAGGTTTATTGGCCATCTGGAATTTCTCTTTTACAGGATGCCTGTTCATCTCTGGAAAAGGAAATGGCAACCCACTCCAGTACTCTTGCCTGGAAAATTCCATGGACAGAGGAGCCTTGTAAGCAACAGTAAATGGGGACACAAAGAGTCAGACATGACTGAGTGACTTCACTTCATTGTTCATCTCTATTGACTATTTTTCTAATGGATTATTAGCTGTGCCTAATTTGTAGTAGCTATTTATGCATTCTGAACACTAATCTCGTAACAGTGAGAAATGGAGTATTTCCTGTCGTATCGGTAAACAAGGATGTCACAGTCATCAGGGATTCCAGTCCTCCAGGGCACTCAGGAGGGAGAAGAATCTCTGGAAAAGGAAATGGCAACCCACTCCAGTACTCTTGCCTGGAAAATTCCATGGACAGAGGAGCCTTGTAAGCAACAGTAAATGGGGACACAAAGAGTCAGACATGACTGAGTGACTTCACT
Organism: Madoqua kirkii; assembly: GCA_006408675.1. Lineage (NCBI taxonomy): Eukaryota > Metazoa > Chordata > Mammalia > Artiodactyla > Bovidae > Madoqua > Madoqua kirkii. The sequence continues at coordinate 11,719 of SJYC01112131.1, read as the reverse complement.
TCATTGTTCATCTCTATTGACTATTTTTCTAATGGATTATTAGCTGTGCCTAATTTGTAGTACTATTTATGCATTCTGAACACTAATCTCGTAACAGTGAGAAATGGAGTATTTCCTGTCGTATCGGTAAACAAGGATGTCACAGTCATCAGGGATTCCAGTCCTCCAGGGCACTCAGGAGGGAGAAGACCTGTGCCATCTGGCAGCCTTCAGACCGCAATGCAGCCACTCTCTATGGTGAGCACCAAGGAACTAGAATGTGAAAATTCACAGCAGGCTGGCTCCAGATAGCTGAGCTGCATTTGAAAGGAGTGATTTCAGTGAACCCAGATTCTTACATCTTCCCATACATAGAAAAGTGTTAAATTCCTTGAGATATCTGGTTTTCTTTTATTCACAAAAATACTTTTGATGTTCTGACTACTTGTTCTTTGCTTCAAACTTCTATATAACCTGACTCCCCACTCCAGCTCCTTGAAGCAGTTCTCTCAGGGATACTTAAGATGATACTGCCTCCCAGGATTAAGTACTAAAAATTTCTGCCAAATAAAACATAACTCTCAACTTTTAGGCTATGTCTGTTTTTTAAGTCTCCATTACTTATATCTGTGTATCAAGTATCACCAGTGTATGGTTTGACTTTTCACTTATTTTACAGTTACTTTTGATGGAAAGTTCTTAATTCTAATGTGAAAACCATCTTTGCCTCTAGAACTTACATTTCTTGTCTCTTAAGAAAACCTTCATCATCTCTGACAAAATTTGTTTTACAGAACACAACAGGACTCACAGTTGAGCCAGATTGGCTAAGGAATTGCCAGGAACTTTTTGAGATGCTACAGGCTAGACTGAAAAATCTTATTGGGCTTAACTAAAACCTCTATAAAGTAGTTCTGCCAAGCCTCAATTAAGAACCACTGATTAACACGCCCATCATTTTCAAAGTAAAAATCCCCATTCTAGTATTCCTGGTAAGTGGTCAACTACCTTTGTAACCAAGCAGGACCCCATGAGGCCTTCCCGGGCAGGCTTTCCACCATATCTTTTGCATTAGCTCCTCTCTGAAGTACCTATATAACATTTGAGCACAACTCCTGAGCTGTTTTGCAGATGTAAAAAAAACCTCCCTAGTGCTAACAAATGAAAGATGTTAACTATTTGACAATGATGAACACATAGCCCCAGGCCACCAGGAGTCTAAGGACCGATAATGTTAACCCCTGAGATACCACTCTCCTACCTCATCATCAGCCAATTAGAGAATTGTGCATGAGCTGATCACAGACCCTGAGACACTCCACCTCCCTCACTTGGCTTTTAAAAGTGATCTGCTGAAACTCTTCGGGAAACCTGCAGCTTTTTAGGGCATGAACTACCCATCTCCTTGCACTGCCTTGCTGTAAACCTTTTTCTACTCCCAAATCCTATTGTGCATCAGACATGTGAACTTGCATTAACACTTTCAATATAAAGAAACCTATGAAGCATGTGTATATGCTTGAAACTGGTCATGGGGCATGTATCCTTAAGTATGCAAACAAGCACACTATCTACTAACTAGCACTCTTTGCGACACCATGGACTGTAGCCTGACAAGAGTAAGAATATTGGAGTGAGTTGCCATTTCCTCCTCCAGGGAATCCTCCTGACCCAGGGATGGAACCCATATCTCCTGTGTCTCCTGCAGCGAAGGCACATTCTTTAGCTGCTGAGCCATGGAGAAAGTCCAAAAGTATAAATTGATAACAAATTAACAAATATTGTACACATAAGCTCAGTTATTATAACTAAATTACAAAGCTATTGTGAAGAAGTTTGTATTGAATACAAAAAATTATTTCATCACAGCAGAATGTACTCTCTTCACTGCCTGCCTACATGATTTTAAAAACAAGTGTTTAAAAATATATTTTGTAAATGAGCTAGAAAGTGTTACATTTTGTTCAAAATCTACTGGAAATTATTAACATATTCAAAAAAATAAGCCAGACAAGGGCGGAATGAGGAGTTCAGGTTTAAAACATCTACTGAACTGCAAATATTGAAAACAAAGCTTGCAATAGAAATGTACCCCTCCCACCAAAAGGAGGTACTGAGCTAATTAAACAGTGACACCTCAAGCATTATAGAAGCAGTTTTGAAATTCTATTGCTGAGGGTTGAATTGTGTCACCCCAAAAATATGTTCAAACCCTAATCCCTGGTACCTACGACTATGATTGTATACGGAAATAAGGCATCTGCAGATGTAATTAAGCTGCAAGATGAAGTCACACTGGAGTTCAGTGGCCATAAATACAATATGACTTTTGTCCTTATAAAAAGACAGAGAGAACTCCACGTGAAGACAGAGGCAAGATGGCCACATGGCTATACACGCAAAGTTAGTCATACAGTTGTAATCCAAAGAAAGCCAAGGATTGCCAGGCCAAGAGAGCATGGTTTTGTGGATTTTCTGGATTTCAGACTCCTTGTCTCTACAAATGTGAGGGTAAGTTGCTGTTGTTTTAAATTGATGAGGTTCAGGGCAGGGTGCCCCAAGATGTGACACTCTAACATGCAGATTATTTCCAGCTGAAAACAACCAAGGCCCAAAAGATTAGGGACGAAACCTTTGAACTTCTCCCAGATGCCTAAGAGAAATTTAAGAATTGGAATTCCAGTTCCAGAAAGGAGCTGTTATCACAAATAACCATCCTAAAGTATGAACTAGGTGTGGTGGACAGGGAGGAACCTAGCAAGTCCGGTTTGATCAAAGTTCCATGTCCCTCTGTCTGTAGATGGCCAGGCAAACATTTGTTCACCAAACATTAACTCTTTTCATATTCCTGTGAATTACCTTACTTCTCTTCGAAGTCCTAGACACTTAAATTCTTCTCCTTAATCCAGAATAATGTATGTATCTCACCTTTCCTGTCTTTGGAATTCTTCATGTTTATGTAAATTCCTCATATATAGTTAATACATTTTTTATTGATTTTTCAGGTTAATCTGCCTTCCCTCATTTCAATTGCCAGCTCGAAGAACTGAGAGAAAAAAGAGAAGAGTGTCCCCTTCTCTACAAAGCCATCTAGTTTGTGGCACTTTGCTTATGGCAGCCTTAGTAAATAAATACATCTTTAATCCCAATATGTGGGAAGAACTTTTGATGAATCTCCTGTTTTTCACTGAGTAAGTGTCAGTGAAGAGTTCTGACAAAACTTAGCCAACTGGAGGAGAGAATGGCAAACCATTCCAGTATTCTTGCCACAAGAAGCCCAGGAACAGTATGAAAAGACAAAGAATATGATACCAGAAGATGAGCCCCGCAGGTCACAGGTGTTCAGTATGCTACTAGGGAAGAGCAGAGGGCAATTACCAGGAGCTCCAGAAAGAATGAAGTAGCTGGGCCAAAGCCAAAATGACACTCAGCTGTGGCTGTGTCTGGTGGTGAAAGTAAAGTCTGAGGCTGTAAAGGACACAACTGCATAGGAACCTAGACTATTAGGTCCATGAACCAAGGTAAATTGGATGTGGTCAACCAGGAGATTGCAAGAGTGAACATCATCATAGGAATCATCATCATCACAGGAATCAGTGAACTAAAATGGACAAGAATAGGCAATTTTAATTGAGATGACCATTATATCCAGTACTGTGGCAAGAATCCCTTAGAAGAAATGGAGTAGCCCTCATTTAACAAGAATCTGAAATACAGTACTTGAGTGTGATCTTACTTTTTTACCTCTTAAAAATGCAATTTCATCAAAAAATTATACAGTGACATTGCCATTAACACAAATCAAAAGTGAAGTCAATTTGACCCTTAGATATCTTTCATACAATGCACCCTGTCATTACTTGCTCAGATGACATCTCCTGCAAAGGTAGGAACTTTGCAAGTCACCCCCAAAGAAGGGAAGACAAGCAGCTCTCCTTTTCAGCAGTTTATTCTCCCCCTATTGCTCAGCTAGCACTAAAAGGCCCTTCATTAGGAAAGACTATGTCATAATGGAGGGGCCAGGGAGGAGAGTTAGCAGTCGGGCAGCACAACACATTACAAATTACTCACCCAAAGCCAAAAGTCCTGAGAGGCAGCCCTGTTCAGCCTTAAAAGCTGGCCAAGTTACTTAACTGCTTTCAAAGGCATGCAATTTCCTCATGTATATAATGGGAATAGTCTCTGTTGACCTTATATAAGAAGCTTTGACTCAGAGTCGATTGATTCATTTGTAAAAATGTCTCTCCTAGCTTCTGTTAAGTAATAGATGGAGAAATATTCAGAGAACCAGAAGTAATATGGGTCTAAAAAGCCATCAGGGCTTCCCTGTCAGTGGTAAAGAATCTACCCGCTAATGCAAGAGACATGGCTTCTATCCCTGGGTTGGGAATATCCCCTGGAGAAGGAATTAGCAACCCACTTCAATATTTTTCTCTGGGAAATCCCACAGACCGAGGAGACTGGTGGGCTACAGTCCATGGCGTCACAAAGAGTCAGACACAACTTAGCAACTAAACAACAACAACAAAAAGTCATCAACATTTAGTGTTGTTTCTATGAACTTGTCCATTTACCTATTCACTTTTCAGGAAATAAACTACAACCATCCTAATCTATGGTTCCTAGAACTAAATTAAGTGTTTAGCTAAAACAAAGTAGCATACAGGAGGGGGAAAAAAAATCACTACTTTTCTTGTGTATCAAAATACTCTTTCACAAAATAGTAAATCAAAGTCCACTCACAAACAACAGTGCATTTAATTTGTATACTTGACATCTTGCTTCTGTATCTATAATTTCATTTTCAACCACAACTTTAATTAGAGCTGTAATAAACTGTTTTATGATCTATGAAGATGAGAAAACCTAATACAGTCATTAGCAATTAAAATATCTCTGCAGGTCCTAGCATAATTTAAATGCTTTGTATCTTAGGGCAAAATTTGAAGATTTGGGGGTTCAAATTAACAATAGTAACAAAACAAACTCAAGGGAACCAGGGCAAAATTACATATGGAATAAAGCCAATCACTAACTAGTAATAGGGAGCCTTTCAAAGCAAGTGAATTTTTCTTAAGTAAATTAAGATTTAGAAATGTTAAGTTTAAGGTTTTTAAAAAAACATTTCATTTCACATCCCAAATGCTATCTTACACTGTGAAGTAAAGGCATTATACTTCCTTAAGTCAATAAAAAAAAGCAAATTCTTTCCATTATGTACAATTCTTTCATTCAATTTTGTAACTTCAGTCCTCTAACCTGTAACTTAGAACATCAGTAACAACCTAAACCCCTGAAGAAGGAAATGGCAACCCAATCCAGTATTCTGGTCTGGAGAATCCATGGACAGACGAGCCTGGGGGACTACAGTCCATGGGGTCGCAAAAGAGTTGGACATGACTTAGTGACTCAACAACAACAACCTAAAAATCCATAACTTCTGCAGAAAAAAATCTTATATGCTAAACTTTGTACTATGAAAACACTTGGGCAGTTTGTTAAATCCCTTGTACATCTCAGAACAATTTTTTAAAATGTTTAACATAAAATACATAGGTTTACAGAAAACCAGTTTTATTGAAATACTGTTATCAAGTATTTTTTTTAAAGCATTAAATAAAACACCTAGTGGCAAGTCTAATTACTACCATAATATCAAAGAGTATTGGTGAGTGTATGTATGTTTTGAGATCTCTGCATCAACTGTGTTATTAATATACCTGTATTTTTGCTTAGTTGTACTCCTGTTACTGTGGTTTGAGGCAAACACTCACAGTTGAAGAAAATGCTAAATTTAGTAGAGATTAGTGACCTCCCATCTAAGTTTAGGGATCCTTAAATTCTATCCATGTATTCCCAAATAAAGAGATACCCTGTATTAAGGAAATCTGACAACACAATTTTTAAGATTTATATGCAAAATCAGGTGTCTTGATTCACAAAAGTTCTGTCATTTAATAGGAATTTTCAGAACGATGATAAGCAATAGGGAAATTTATAAACTGCTTGTAGAGAAATGCATTGGATAGATCATACATTTTCCAACTCTGTCTTCACCATTTATTTACTGTGTTATCATGGACAAGTTATTTAATTTCTCTAAGTCTCAATCTCCTAATCTGTTAATTGGTAATAGTAATAGTTTCTACTTCTTTCAGTTGTTATGAGGATTGAAGGACAAACTTTATGTGAAAAATCTCAGCAAAATGTTTAACACAGAGTAAGGAAACATTAAATACGAATTTATTTTTCAACAGTACAACTGGATTGCTTAAAGCAAGATGATATTCATTGCAGAGTTAATAAATAGCCAAAGTGGGAAAAGAAAACATCTATTTTAAAATTATAATATGCCCTCAGTTTAGACTGACAAATCTTTGAACAGTCTCTTGGTTAGAGGCATACTCTTTAATGAGAGTAATTCTAGAAACCTAAGTAGAGTTCAGATTATTAAGTGAACAAACCTGGTTGGTATGATGACGCTGACAGGAACATGACCTGCATCTGAGAGTAAATTATTTCATATTTCAAGGACTAGACATTAACCAACAGCAAAGTGGTTAGGTAAATTAAGGCCACTTGACTTAATGTAATATTATACAGCCAATAAAATGTTAACAAAAACAATGGCAACACAGAAAATACCTATAATATTAACAGGAGCAGCTGTATAAAACTTCTTGGATACTATCAACCCTGAGGTCTTCTTTGAAACGAATTTAGGTTTGTATTATATCCCATTCTGAACACATATTAGTTGATTTTTTTTCTGGTCTAGATAGCACTTCTTAATCATTGGACAGTTCAGTTTTCACCCAAGCTCCTACATCTTTAAGCATCCTTCTACAACTTAATCATCCCTAAACCAAACTATTTTAAAAAATCTTCACTGAGCTCCATGGAATTCTATGAAAAGTATGTGACCATAGAAGGTAATCTGCTGGGTTTCTTTGTTGCTACTTTTATCATCTAGCTAGGGTATTAACCAGAGAAGGCAATGGCAACCCACTCCAGTACTCTTGCCTGGAAAATCCCATGAACAGAGGAACCTCGTAGGTTTGCAGTCCACGGGGTTGCTAAGAGTCCGACACGACTGAGCGACTTCACTTTCACTTTTCACTTTCTTACATTGAAGGAAACCCACTCCAGTGTTCTTGCCTTGAGAATCCCAGGGATGGGGGAGCCTGGTGGGCTGCCGTCTATGGGGTCACACAGAGTTGGACACGACTGAAGCGACTTAGCAGCAGCAGCAGCAGGGTATTAACATGAAAGAATAATATAACTACAAAGCATCTGAAAAACAAAGATTTGGGTCATTAAAGAAATTGCTAGATTATTACTAAAATCATGACTAACAAGGTCTGAGATTAGTATTAATTTTCTCTGTTTACCTGTTGATCCATTTTAATCAGAAAACTTGATTTTGGAGACATTACATTAGAACATATTATTTCTGAACAGCTGAAGCACAGATATAAAACTAAGATATAAGACCATATAAATGGTGAAGCATTTAGGTTCTAAATTTAAAATGACATAACTGCTACAGTACACGGACTCGCAAGAGTAGGACACAACTTAGTGACCAAACCACCACCAATAAATGCTTAGAAATAAGAACTGTAACCGGATAGCCATCATAGCTCATTGTCATTAGGAGAGGTAAGGCATTAAGACTCAAAAATCACAATTCCAGCAAAATAAGATGTGATTTTGAGAAATTGCCCTTGCCAGCCATTAGTACAAACTCTATCTTGGTTGAAATAATTCCATGGAAAATCAGCTTCAGTAATGGTACTAACCGGAATAAGGATAAAATTATCTTTAAATCAATTCTACTGCAGACAGAGAAACTGAATAAATACTAGAAGAAAGGGTCTCAAGAAAAACAAACAGGTGTACATATACAATTTTTCTTTTTAAAATTATTAAAACTATCCATTCTATGAAAGAAGAAGGTGTTAGTTAGTTGCTCAGTTGTAGCCAACTCTTTGCAACCCCATGGACTGTAGCCTGCCAGGCTTCTTTGTCCATGGGATTCTTTAGACAAGAATACTGGAGTGGATAGCCATTTCCTTTTCCAGAGGATCTTCCCCACCCAGGGATTGAACGTGGGTCTCCTGCATTGCAGGCAGATTCTTTACCATTTGAGCCACCAGGGAAGTCCTGTAAGACTTGATTATTTACATAACATAAACCAGTATCTCTTACAAGCTCCCAAAATATAGGTTATTTAAAAAAATCCTTGGGATAGCCATTTAGTTACTAAAATGAGTTGATGTAGTAAAGCATGGTTTGGGGAAGCCTCTACTGGAGGATACCCGAAAATCTGCCTTGAAAACAGCATTAACATAAAAATCTCTTTGCCTCCAGATGGGATAGACTGCTGCCCAGCTCCATACACATTAAAACACTGCGCCAGACTCATGTGATGTTTTACAACCCAAGCACATTTTGATTTGTAAACTTCTCACACAGCAAAGCAAAACTGGGAAAGTTTAGTCACCAAGAATTTTTTATTTGTCACTTTTTGGCTTTTTAGGTAATTCATTTCAAGAAACAATAAGCTGTAACAAATAGAAGGGGCTTATTCATTTATTTCCTTGACATTTAAATATATTTTCTTTCAATTAATAAATCTATTTTATCATGAGTAAATGGGGGAAAAACTCATTGCAAATTTTAAAGGGAAACCATTCTGACATTAAATATTAAATAATAAATAATAATTCTATAATTTTCAAATTCTGTTAAACACTATTTCTTGAAATTCTCTACTAAAAAAGTATATGTTCCATTACAAGTATCTAATTAGCCAAAGATATAAAAAACAATCAAAAATACTTTGTTTCATTTGAGGCTTTATATCAGAAACTGGTAATAAATCTGTTAATTGAAAACAGTCAATTAGCCTCCAAAAAAGAAAACAGTCAATATCATTAGGGAAAGAGTTCATCAAACTCAAAGGTTCACTGCAGTAAGAAAAACACTAAGGCTCAAATTTCAAGTCAAGAGGATAATGTAGGATTTAAACCACATTCACTTTGAATAACTACACAACTAATGTGTCACTACATATTAACTCATTATTGACCGGGGGATTTTTGCAGACACTAACAACTGTGGCCAGCAATTTGTTATCAAGTGATATTGATATATCTCCAGTCAATAACATTTGGGTAACAAAAGACATATTAATACATCTCTGGTCAATAATGTGTTAAAAGAGATGACCGAGGATGGGGACAAGTGGGGAGGCAGACAGTGGCGACCTCTGGAAGATGGAATCTTTCTCTCTGCTGGTCCTAGAAGAGAAAAGAGACACCAATGAGCATCAACACACTGTCCGGATTTCTCCCCACCCGAGACCCATCAGTCCACAGGTGTTTCTCAACCTTATAGCCAACTTCACCTTCATATATGGTACTTAGTGACAAGGGGATGTCAACATGCCACCTATCCTAACTAGTGCTGCCTTGAAAATATAAAAACCTATCAAAGGTACTCCTTATTTTTATACAGCTATAATCTGAAAGCAGCTGAGTTGGAAGTTAACACTTCTTTATTTACATTAAAAACAGCTTTCCAAAATTATTCCAATTATTTTAAATTATAAAAGACTATAAATTCAATTTAAAAAGCTCTGAATTATCCATGTGTGTATGTGCATGTGTGTGTGACAAGTGGCTTCATCGAGATAGTTAGGCTTTTAGCTGTTACGGTTCTCATTCAGTGTATTGATACCTGGAGAAGACAGGATGATGGGGTTGTCTATTTACACCATCTGACAAAGAGAAATTAACCAACTTACACAATTTGAAAAAGGTTATCTTCACTCTGGGAAGAAGCCCTAAAATAACACAAATTCAACAAATAATTATCTAAATAGTGTGACTGTGGTGCACAATTCCTTCAATTCTGTAATGCAAAGAGAATTCTACAGAATCTGCTTTTCCTAGGTTGCAGAGTTTGTATCCAAACCAACTGGTAATTTTTTCAGACACCATGTGAGCTTCCACAATCAGAACTGTGAATCACTGTTATTATTTTTCTCACATATTCTCTGGAAGACAAACAGCAGTCATTACAAACTAAGTCTAAAGTAAACCCTATAGAAATTGTTTTTTTTTTTTTTTACTTCAATCACGCAAGACTAAGATCCAAATATATACAATGAAGAGTTAATCAACTTAAGTTAAATAAGCAGTCACTATGTTTCCTCACTACTGATCTTTCCTTTCTTCCCGGCATAGTGCTGGGCATGGGGCTACAAAAAGACGAGTAAGGCACAATTTTTGGCCACTTAAAACTGTGGTTACAGAACGTTATTGGAATCCCTGTAAGTCTGAAAACAAATGGATTCACTCGCTGTGGGTCAAAAGAAATTATTCTTAGCTTCTTAGATCTGATTTTGTATAACAGCTACAAGTAACGGATGGACGGATAAAGCGTACCATTTGGACAGAACAGTTAAAACCCACTCGCTATCTGCTAGCCAGCAACAAGGTCCAAAGAGGTGCAGTGAATCGAAGATTGATCATGTCAGTCTAAGACTGCAGACATTTGGGAAGCGCCATCCAGAAAATTACCGAAAAGTCAAGATTAATGTCTGATTTTGTGAAACCATTAAGAACTGCAGAGCTGGAAAAGACCTCAGTATTACCACCAACAAAGAAATGATATCATAAACTCTAATCCATCTGGCCATTGCCCACCCCTTTGTTTACGAAATACAGCCATAACCAAAACCAAACAAACGCTTCAAACAAGCAGACCACGTGTTTTTAAGGCCCCTTTTCTCTGGGTCTCAAAAGTCTTCCTCAGTCACTCAGCTGCACCTGCTGTAAACGTGGAACGTTCCAGTGTGTGCAGAGAACACCCAAGTTGCCTGATTTGAGGCGGCTGCGACCAGCCGGCCTGGCCTGCAAGGCCAAGTTCGGAGCGAAGGCAGGCCTCACCCCGCCCCGCCGCGCCGCTGCCTAGGAGCCCGGGTCACACGCGCGAGGCCTCGCCCGCGCCAGCCGCAGGCGCCCGGCCGCCCCTCCCACAGCCGGTGGCTTCGCACCCGGGAGCGCCCCGACCCGAGGAGGTCGAGCGTCCGGGAGCGTTCGTACCTCACGCCGCCGCTCCGAAAGCCGCGGAACGCCTGCCCCGCCGGTCCCGGCGCCGCGAAGGGCGACACCGCGCTCGGGCTCAGCGCCGACGCTCGGCCCAGGCGGCCGCGGAGCAGCCAGAAACCGCGAGCCACCACTGTCATGGCCGCGAACGCCGGCTCCCTCGCAGAGGCACCACCTCCGCCACTCCGGGCCTCCCAGCGCCAGGCCGACTCCGCCCCCACCCGGCCCGGCGGGAGAGCGAGTCCCACCCGCCGAGGGTTCCCGGGGGCACCTTGCAGGGGCGGGGCTAGAAGCCGAGTTCAGCGCCCGGGGCGGGGCTGAAGGACCCGAGCCCCAGGCTGGACTAGCACGTGCGTCGGAAGGCAGGAGTCTGAGGAATGGCCTGGCGGCGACATGGTTTCTCTTGCACTGGGCACACTGATGATGTGCACAGAGCGCGGAAACAGGGAAAGTGTCTAAACTAATCAGTTCAAGCAGCACGCTCCCTTTCTCCCAAACCATTGCTCTAGCCCCGCAGCTGCCCAGGCTACTGGTGATTTCATTTAAAAGGATATTACAGATTCTGTCTCCCTTAGTGAGACCTTGGGATACCTTTCTCCTGAGATCAGGAGAAAGAAAGACAA
>SJYC01112129.1:0-20608 GCA_006408675.1 Madoqua kirkii | reverse complement strand
GATCGAACCCAGGTCTCCAGCATTGCAGGCAGACGCTTTAACCTCTGAGCCACCAGGGAATATAGATAATCAAAAAGGACCTACTGTATAACACAGGGGACTCTAATCAACAGTCTATAGTGATATATATGGGAATGGATATATGTAAAACTTAATTACTTTGCTGTACATCTAAAACTAACAATATTTTAAGCCAACTGTACTCTAATATAAAATAAAAATTAAAAATTTAACAAAATCAATGGTCTAAACTTCTACAAATTAGAGAAATAAGAACAGTAGAGCTAAATTAAATAAGAGCTAAATTAAATAGAAAACAAAAACAGCTCGTGAAATTAATATTATCAAAAGTGAATTTTGAGAATTAATCAACACAATTGATAAACTTGTAAGACTAATTAAAGGAAAAGAGCATTATAGGGAGCAATGCGTTCCTATTCTCATTCCTACATGTTTTGCTGAGTGTCATGACTAGACCCTGACCACTTTTTACCTGGGCCGTTTCTCAGGAGTCTTTTTTTTTTTTTAATATTTTCTTATATTTAAAGAAACTAGTATATATTTCAGAGAAGGCACAACAGAGACTATATCAAAATTTGAGAAAAGCAGCTAAAGAAGTACTTCTGGAGAAATCAGTAGCCTTAAATGCTCATTTTAGAGAAGAGTAAAGGTCTAAAATCAATGGTCTAATAAACTCTAGGTCTATCCATGTTGCTACAAATGGCATGGATTTATTCATTTTTTATGGTTGGGTAATATTCCATTTTATACGTGTACCACAACCCACTCCAGTATTCTTGCCTAGAGAATCGCATGGATGGAGGAGCCTGGTGGGCTACAGTCCACAGGGTTGCAAAGAGTCTGATGGGACTGAGCGACTTCACTTTCACTTTCACATCTTATTTATCCATTCCTCTGTTGATGGACATTTAGGTTGCTTTCATGTCTTGGCTATTGTAAATAGCACTGCAATGAACATTGGGGTCCATGTTTCTTTTTGATGTATAGTTTTTTATGGATATGGGGCTTCCCGGGTGATACAATGGTAGAAGAACCCACCTGCTAAAGCAGGAGACACAGGAGATGAGAGTTTGATCCTGAGATCAGGAAGATCCCCTGAAGTGGGAAATGGCAACCTATCCCAGTATGCTTGCCTGGAAAATTCCATGGACAGAGGAGCCCAGTTGGCTACAGTCCATGGGATTCCAAAAGAATCAGATGCAACTGAGTACCTGAGAACACAAGCACAGATATATGCCTAGGAGTATGATTGCTGGATCATATGGTAGTCCTGTTTTTAGTTTTTCAAGGAATCCCTATACTGTTCTCCATAGTGGCTATTCCAGTTTACATTCCCACCAACAGTCTAGGAGGGTTCCCTTTTCTCCACACTCTCTTCAGCACTTACTGTTGGTAAACTTTTTGATGATGGCCCTTCTGACCCATATGAAATGATACCTAGACTCATAGACTTTGGAAATAAACTTATGGTTACTAACGAAGAAATGTGGCAGGGAGTTATAAACTAGAAATTTGGGATTACTAAGTGAAGTCGCCTAGTCGTTTCTGACTCTGTGACCTCGTGGACTATAGCCCACCAGGCTCCTCCATCCATGGGATTCTCCAGGAAAGAATACTGAAGTGGGTTGCCATTTCCTTCTTCAGGGAATCTTCCTGACCCAGGGATCGAACCCAGGTCTCCAGCATTGCAGGCAGACGCTTTAACCTCTGAGCCACCAGGGAATATAGATAATCAAAAAGGACCTACTGTATAACACAGGGGACTCTAATCAACAGTCTATAGTGATATATATGGGAATGGATATATGTAAAACTTAATTACTTTGCTGTACATCTAAAACTAACAATATTTTAAGCCAACTGTACTCTAATATAAAATAAAAATTAAAAATTTAACAAAATCAATGGTCTAAACTTCTACAAATTAGAGAAATAAGAACAGTAGAGCTAAATTAAATAAGAGCTAAATTAAATAGAAAACAAAAACAGCTCGTGAAATTAATATTATCAAAAGTGAATTTTGAGAATTAATCAACACAATTGATAAACTTGTAAGACTAATTAAAGGAAAAGAGCATTATAGGGAGCAATGCGTTCCTATTCTCATTCCTACATGTTTTGCTGAGTGTCATGACTAGACCCTGACCACTTTTTACCTGGGCCGTTTCTCAGGAGTCTTTTTTTTTTTTTAATATTTTCTTATATTTAAAGAAACTAGTATATATTTCAGAGAAGGCACTGGCAACCCACTCCAGTACTCTTGCCTGGAAAATCCTGTGGACAGAGGAGCCTGGTAGGCTGCAGTCCATGGGGTCGCTAAGAGTCGGACATGACTGAGTGACTTCACTTTCACACATTGGAGAAGGAAATGGCAACCCACTCCAGTGTTCTTGCCTGGAGAATCCCAAGGATGGGGGAGCCTGATGGGCTGCCGTCTATGGGGTCACACAGAGTTGGACACGACTGAAGTGACTTAGCAGCAGCAGCAGCGGTATTTATTTATTTAAAATATTTATTGATTTATCTGCACCGGCTCTAGTTGCAGCATGCTAGCAAACTCGGGCCCCCTGTATTGGGAGCAGGGAGTGTTAGCCTTGGACCACCAGGCAGTTCCCCATCTCTCAAGAGTTTTCATGCAGCTGGTAATTCTGAACGATGAGGTAATGACTCCCTGTATACAAAGAAAATGCTTGCTTACTGCTTGCCTTAAAGTGATGAGACCCTTAAGCTCAGAGTTCCTCATTTGTGGTGCAACAGCCGACTACACATTCCGGCTGCATCTGGTCTTCCATGTTATCCTGTAGTATGTGGGGCTCAGGAAAATGGAACAATGAGGCTAATGCTCCAGCAACTACTTTTTTGGTTGATACCACTTGCTCATCTATTGCAGGGTTTACTTCCGAGCTCTCTCTTCTCTTCCATTGTTCTGTGTGTCTGCTTTATACCACCATCACATCCTTTGATAACTGTGGCTTTGTAATAAGTGTTTAAATCAGAGAGTATGAGACCTCCAACTTTCTTCTTCCTCCTTTTCAAGATTGTTTTGGCTACTTAAGGCCCCTTAAAATTCCATATGAATTTTAGAATAGGTTTTTCTGCTTCCTCTAAAAATGGCATTGAGACTTCGATAGATATGGCATTAAATCTACAGATTGCTATGAGTAATGTTGGTGTTTTGGCAATAATAAGTCTTCAAATCCATGAACACATGATATCTTTCCACCTACTTATGTCTCCTCTGATTTCCTTCAGCAACGTTTTGCAGTTTTCAGTGTAAAGTCCTTCTTGGTTCGGTTTATTTTTAAGTATTTTATACTTTTTGGTGCTATTGTAAATGGAAATATTTTCTTCATTTCCTTTTTGGATATAGGTGATTTTTGATAACTGCTTTTACTGTAACAAATTTCTTATCTCTCTTCAAGAGTCTCATGTCTTCTGTAAGTTTTCATGAAACTGTAGAGGACTAATTTATTAGATTGTAGACAGGGCTCAATTACATATATATTTGGCCACCTAAATAGGCAAATTTCTTTAAAAACACATTTCATCAAAAATTGACCCCAAAAGAAATTTAAAAATTGAATAATTCCATGAAAAAATCAAGTTACTAATTGTCTTCTGACAAAGAATCTTTAGTCTTCAGTGGACTTTACTGATGATTTCTCTCAAATATTTAAGAAACCAATAGTAACAATATTACACAAATCTCTCAGAAAACAGAAGAGGAAGGAAACTTTCCAACTCCTTTATAAGGGCACTAGGTACCCTGGTATCAAAACATTACAAGACACTACAGACCAATATCCCTCAACAACATGGTAACAGAAATTTTCAAATACACTAGCAAATTTAATAAAACAATATACAAAAAGGCAATCTATCATGACTAAGTGAGGTTTATCCTGGGAATGCAAATCTGGTTCAACACTCAGAACCAATCAATTTAATTTACTATAGCAACACATTGAAAAAACGGAACAGTAATGAGCTCAATAGATGTAGAAAAAATATTTGACAGAATTCAACATTCATCCATGAAAACAAAATTTAAAACTCGCAAAAAATTGTAAATAGGGGATATTCATCAAGCTTATAAAGACTGTCTATGAAAACCCACAGATAATGATTATTTTATGGTGAGAGATGCATAAAGTTTAACACAAGCCAATAATGTCTGTTTCCAGTTTCTATTTTTTACTACTTGTCTGTGGCTAACTCCAAAAGGTTACAAAAGAACTTTTGAAGGTGAGATTATGGTATGGTACACAGTCTATTCATTTGTCAAAACTCATTAAATTACATGCTTAAAGGGGGAACATTTTATTGTATGTGAATTTTTCAATTAAAATTGACTAAAATGCTTAAGCATTTTCTGATTCTCCTTAGAAGTAATCTACATTCCTCAATGAGAAGCATTTTAGATGTATAGATATATGTAGATATATATGAATAGATCAGTAGATCTACTAGATAGATCTATAGCATAGTGAGTTTATCAGTATCTATATACTCATCCACTGCTCACATTGAAAGTGAAAGTGAAGCCATTCAGTCGTGTCCCACTCTTTCCGACCCCATGGACTGTAGTCTACCAGGGATCTGTCTGTCCATGGGATTTTCCAGGCAAGAGTACTGGAATGGGTTGCCATTTCCTTCTCCAGGGGATCTTCCTGACCCAGGGATCAAACTCAGGTCTCCTGCATTGCAGGCAGACGCTTTAACCTCTGAGCCACCATTAATTTGGCCACTAGAGGGAGCCAATATTTCACAAATACAAAAATTTGGCACTGACTTCCCTGGTGGCTCAGAGGTTAAAGTGTCTGCCTGGATTTCAGGAGACCAGGATTCGATCCCTGGATCAGGAAGATGCCCTGGAGAAGGAAATGGCAACCCACTCCAGTACTCTTGCCAGGAGAATCCCATGGAGGGAGGAGCCTGGTAGGCTACAGTTCATGGGGTCCCAAAGAGTGGGACACGACTGAGCAACTTCACTTTCACTTTCTTTCACTTTTAGTGACCTTCAGTGGCCTTTAGCCCGCCAGTGGGATTCTCTGGGCAGAAATACTGGAGTGGGTTGCCATGTCCTCCTCCAGGGCATTTTCCCTACTCGGGAATCAAACCCGCATCTCTTAAGTCTCCTGCATTGGCAGGCAGATTCTATACCACTAGCACCTTCTGGGAAGCCCCTATTAAAAAGCACTGAATGTAAATTCATAGAAAATAATGAATATGAAAAGTTTTTATAAGATGTATAAGAAATTTTAATAGGATTTGGTAAAATATTTTCTGGCCATAATAATACAGAAAATAAAAATATTACTTGTGAAAGAGATGAGACTTCTTTCATGTATTTAAATAGTAGACCTGATTTTTAACTCTCATCTAGATGTTGTGGGTCATTTAAACATAACCTGAGATTATTTTTTTAAAAAACAAAGGTTATAAAGTTATACATGTTACTTACAGAAAACGTGAAAGTTACAGAAAATGTGAATGAAAGAAAAGAACAAGGAAGAGAATAAGAATCAAAAGTATTCTTGTCACCGTTCTCACAGTGTGCAAATCCAAATGCCATAAAAATTCGGGTGTATTGTCCCAGGGATTTTAGTGTATATCTGATTTTTACTCGATTGTAACCACAAATAACACAAAGGTAAAATGTAACCACTATTTGCTACCTTAACCATAAAAATGAAGTATAAATTGAAGCTTTTTACATAGTATAGAAAGCTCATAACTACATTAACGATGTTCTTTGACATGCTTTTAAACAGTAATCAATTTTAAAAATTACAATAACAGTTATAGTATTTAGTAGTCACATTAAATGATCCTTTTGTGGCTTAACATTCTTAAGCAGAAAATGTGAGTCATTACAACTGGAATCGGGGCAAACAGTGTATGGCAAAATCTTTTTTCCTTATCCTAAACAATCTCCATTTAATGTGTTACAGGGAAAAAAGTATAATTTATGAACAGGAAAGTCTCCGATGAGAAGCACATTTTAAATTTATTTACATATTGGAGATCCAACCAGTCCATCCTAAAAGAGATCAGTCCTGGGTGTTCATTGGAAGGACTGATGTTGAAGCTGTAACTCCAGTACTCTGGCCACCTAATGCGAAGAGCTGACTCATTTGAAAAGACCTGCTGCTGGGAAAGATTGAGGGCAGGAAGAGAAGGGGACAACAGAGGTTGAGATGGCTGGATGGCATCACCAACTCAATGGACATGAGTTTTTGGTAAACTCTGGGAGTTGGTGGTGGACAGGGAGGCTTGGTGTGCTGCGGTTCATGGGGTTACAAAGAGTCGGACACGACTGAGTGACTGAACTGAACTGAACATATTGGGCATATGGTGTATTTCCAAAGAAACTGTACATGCATTCCCACTCAGCTTTTCCTTGCCGTATACCAGTAAGGTATTCATGATTAAGTGGAGGGCACAATGAAATGGATGATAAACAGTAAGTTTTGAGCTTTGTTGGAATTATGTATCTTTTATTAAGATCCATTTGGCACGAATGAGTTATATGTATATTTTAACTGATGGGGGGCTAAAGGGGACAGAGTTAATGTGAATGTTAGCAATTACATGAAAATAAATTGTGTGCCGTAATGTTTACTGAAAGCTTAATATCTTCCATGTATGTTCTGCTGCTGCTGCTGCTGCTGCTGCTGCTGCTACTAAGTCGCTTCAGTCATGTCTGACTCTGTGCGACCCCATAGACAGCAGCCCACCAGGCTCCTTTGTACCTGGGATTCTCCAGTTAAGAATACTGAAGTGGGTTGCCATTTCCTTCTCCACCAGGTATGTTAAGTACTGTGTTACTTGCCTTAACTTTTTAAATTTATATATACAACAGCTTTATAAAGGCTTAAGCAGAACTACTATTTTCCTTCTCATTTTATAAATATAGAATCTGAGGCTCTGAGAGGTTAACTTTTCAAAGTCAGAATTGTTTAGGTTGGTGCAAAAGTAATTGCAGTTTTTGCACTGTTGAAATTTGCCTTTTGCTACTGGAATACATTCTTAAATAACTGTGGTTATGTTATACATTAATGTAATGCACATTTCTCACTTTATGTTTTTCTGGTAATGACATTGCTTGCTGTTTATTTTATATTTATAGTTTATATTTTATTTTATATTTAGACTATGGAAATGATGGTAGACAAAAAGCAAATACAAGAAATTTTTTTATTTGAGTTTGAAATGGGTCATAAACAGTGGTGCCAACTGGCAACATCAACAATACACTTGACCCAGGGGCTGCTAACAAATTTACAGTGGAGTGGTGATTCAACAAGTTTTACAAAGGAGACAAGAGCCTTGAAGATGAGGAGCACAGCAGCCAGCCATTGGAAGTTGACAACAATCGATTGAGAACTTTCTGTCATTGAAACTGATTCTCTTACAGTTACACGAGAAGTTGCTGAGGAACTCAACATTGTCCATTCTAAGGTTGTTCGGCATTTGAAGCAAATTGGAATGGTGAAAAACTTGATAGCTGGGTGCCTCATGAGCTGACTCAAAAAAAAAAAAAAAATCATCATTTTGAAGTGTCTTCTCTTATTCCATGCAACAGCAGTGAACCATTTCTTAATTTGATTGGGACATGTGATGAAAAGTGGATTTTATACCATAGCCTTCGATGACTAGCTCAGTGGCTGGACCAAGAAGAGGCTCCAAAGCACTTCCCCATACCAAACTTGCACCAAAAGAAGGCCATGGTCACTGTTTGGTGGTCTGTTGCCGGTCTGATCCACAACAGCTTTCTGAATCCTGGAAAAACCTTTGTGTCTGAGAAGCGTGCTCAGCAAATTGATGAGATGCAGTGAAAACTACAGTGCACGCAGCTGGTCTCGGTCAACAGAAAGGGCCCGATTTTTCTCCGCAACAAAGCCTGACCACACATTGCACAGCCAACAGGACAACTTTTTGCAGGGAAAATGCTTCCACAACCAGCAGAATGTAGAAAATGCTTTTCAAGAATCTGTCATATCTTGAAGCATGTATTTTTATGCTACAGGAATAAATAAACTGTTCTCATTGGCAAAAATATGTTTATTTTAATGGTTCCTATTTTGATTAATAAACATGTGTGTGAACCTAATTATAATGATTTAAAATTCACAGTCCAAAATCACACTTTCATTTGCACCAACCTAATAGAATGTTTCTAAAGTTGAGGTTCACACATAAGCCTGGGCTGGCTATAACAGAAATACCTTTAACCTACACATTCCTATTTCCAGTAACTACACATGAAAAACTCACTTAAAGCAGTTCTGCCACTTTAAGATGTATCACTAGCACCATGGTATAGTCAAAGAAATCTAAAGAAAAGATTTAAAATAATTGATAATTACTTTAGTCCCTGAAAGCAAATCCAAAGTACAGTATCTTTCCTAACACAAACCAAAGATGAATGTCTTAGTTTAAAGCTACTACTTTATCAAATAACAATAAAGGGAGTGATTTACTCTTATAAACCACTATTTATATTTTTGTACTTGTATCATTATTTGTATACACAGGTGATTGTAGTATATTAATTGGTTCTTATAAGACATCTTTCTGGTACCATATTTGCTGCTGCTGCTAAGTCACTTCAGTCGAGTCCGACTCTGTGCGACCCCACCCCACAGCTGGCAGCCCACTGGGCTCCGCCATCCCTGGGATTTGCCAGGCAAGAACACTGGAGTGGGTTGCCATTTCCTTCTCCAATGCATGAAAGTGAAAAGTGAAAGTGAAGTTGCTCAGTAGTGCCGAACTCTTAGCAACCCCATGGACTGCAGCCTACCAGGCTCCTCTGTCCATGAGATTTTCCAGGCAAGAGTACTGGAGTGGGATGCCATTGCCTTCTCCGGTACCATATTTGAGTGGATATAAAACTCTTAACCTCTAAAATTGAAAGACAGTAAAGCACATCCTCATGGTGTTCTTTATTAATGGTTTTTAACTGGTGTGGTGCAAAAAGAAGCAAATTTAGGAATCATGCCTTAAAGCACAGAATGACAAACACTGTGTTGCATTTACCTATGAATATACAAATACAGTGATTTAAATTTTTATTAATAACTATTCAGCACATACCATCTGCTTATATTAATAAACTGACAATTGATTAAATTATCTGTAGTTATTGCTAAAGATGGATTAAGCACTCATTCTAGATTTTTAAAGCTCTTAATACAATGTGATTGTACTTTCACTGTTGGAGGGGCTAAAGAGCTCAAGAAACCATTTCAACACTAAAAATATGCAAAAAGTCAAATGAATGGCAAACGGAATCAAAAAGAGTTTTTAATATTGATTAAAAGAAAACATTGGAAGACAGCTTAAATAAGACAGTGTCAAAAATGCTGCCAACTGAATACTACAAACAAGCAGACAGTCACGAAGTCATTGCAAATGCTGAACCAGATAGATTTCATCCATGTCAAGGGATCTGCTTCCAAGAGTGAAATGGGAGAATTGAGCATGCCTGATTCATTTCTTCCAAATAAGGCAAGATATTTCTACACTGAACAGAATCAAAAGAGATGAGAGAGACTAGGAATGCTGTGCAAACTGAATTAGATCAATTTAAAAAGAAATGAAAAGGATGGAAAAGTATTCTCCCAATAGATATTTCTAAAATATTAAAAATAGCAACAGTAACAACCTATATGTATAATAGGAGTCAAAAGTCAACATAATGCCTAATGGTAGAAAAATAGAAGGAATAGATAGAAAGGCTGAACTTGAGACAAGGATGTCTGGAACCACTATTATTATATAACAGAATTTGGGATGTAGACAATGCAATTAGACAAGAGAAAGAAATTACTACAGTAATTAGAGCAAAAGATGAGAACCTTGACTATATCTATATAGAACTTCTTAACTAATAATGATCCATTCCAACAATAAAGTAGCATAGCACACATCTTTCTGCATGTGTATTAAGTCATTTCAGTCGTGTTTGACTCTTTGCAGCCATAGGACATGGAATTCTCCAGGCAAGGATACTGAAGTGGGTTGCCATGCCCTCCTCCAGGAGATCTTTCCAACCCAGGGATCAAATCCCATCTCTTATGTCTCCTGCATTGGTAGGCAGGTTCTTTACCACTAGTGCCATCTAGGAAGCCCTCATGTCTCTCTGCCTCTAGGAAACATTTAAAATACTTGCTGAAACTGAACAGTCACCAAAACATATTTTTTACACAAAGCAAACAAAGTGCATAATAGCATGCATGGTATCTCCCATGTTTACCATAAACAATGAAACATGAACAGACACAGTGCATAAACACGTGCTCATTTGGCTATAGAATATTTTTTCCAAGACATCTACACACAGAAGATTGGTAATCCTAGTATTTTCTGGGAAAGAGAAACAAAGATCTTGAATGAGAGGGAGAGATTTAGATGTCTTTTACTAACTGTATAACCCTTTCTTGCCATTTGAATTTTTATGATGAACACATATGTTTTTCTTCAATGACTAAATAAAACCAGTTTACTTACTCAATCAGTTTAGTCGCTCAGTTGTGTCCAACTCTTTGCAACCCTATGAACTGTAGCACCCCAGGCCTCCCTGTCCATCACCAACTCCCGGAGTTCATTCAAACTCACATCCATTGAGTCAGTGATGCCATCCAGCCATCTCATCTTCTGTCGTCCCCTTCTCCTCCTGCCCCCAATCCCTCCCTCCCAACAACAGAGTCTTTTCCAATGAGTCAACTCTTCGCATGAGGTGGCCAAAGTACTGGAGTTTCAGCTTCAGCATCATTCTTTCCAAAGAAATCCCAGGGCTGATCTCCTTCAGAATGGACTGGTTGGATCTCTTTGCAGTCCAAGGGACTCTCAAGAGTCTTCTCCAACACCACAGTTCAAAAGCATCAATTCTTCGGCACTCAGCCTTCTTCACAGTCCAACTCTAACATCCATACATGACCACTGGAAAAACCAGAGCCTTGACTAGACGGACCTTTGTTGACAAAGTAATGTCTCTGCTTTTGAATATACTATCTAGGTTGGTCATAACGTTTCTTCCAAGGAGTAAGCATCTTTTAATTTCATGGCTGCAGTCAGTATCTGCAGTGATTTTGGAGGCCGCCCAAAATAAAGTCTGACACAGTTCCCACTGTTTCCCTAGCTATTTGCCATGAAGTGATAGGACCAGATACTATGATCTTTGTTTACTGCATGTTGAGCTTTAAGCCAACTTTTTCACTCTCATTTTCATTAAGAGGCTATTTAGTTCCTCTTCACTTTCTGCCATAAGGGTGGTGTCATCTGCATATCTGAGGTTATTGATATTTCTCCCAGCAATCTTGATTCCAGCTTGTGCTTCTTCCAGCCCAGAGTTTCTCATGATGTACTCATAGAAATTAAATAAGCAGGGTGACAATATACAGCCTTGACATAGTCCTTTTCCTAGTTGGAACCAGTCTGTTGTTCCATGTCCAGTTCTAACTGTTGCTTCCTGACCTGCATATAGGTTTCTCAAGAGGCAGGTCAAGTGGTCTGGTATTCTCTTCTCTTTCAGAATTTTCCACATTTTTTTGTGATCCACACAGTCAAAGGCTTTGGCATAGTAAATAAAGAAGAAATAGATGTTTTTCTGGAACTCTGTTGCTTTTTACAAGTTTTAACCTGTTTATCTACTCAATGGTACAAGTTTAACCAGTTTACCTACTTGATGGCACAAGTTATAGATTCTGAATGATCAACAGCAGAATGAATAAGTATGATATAATGATCATAAGGGAATTTGGATCTCTTTCTGTTAGAGAGATATTAAATTTTTGCAAGGCTCAAAGAAGACGGAGTCAATTCTTGAGCCAGCCATAGAGTTTTGTAAGTTTTGAGGCTTATCATGTGTACAAATAATAAAAATTTTTGTAAAGAATAAGATGAGTAAGCCACTTGTTTATATGCTAAATTTGTCCCCCCTAAAATCCAGATGTTGAAGTCCTAATCCTCATTATCTCAGAATATGACTTTATTTGGAAATAAGCCATTTTAAAAGGTAATTAAGGCAAAAATAAGCTCACTGAGGGTGGGCCTTAATCCATTATGACTGGGTTCTTATAAGAAAAGGAGATTAGGACCCAGATGATACAGAGAGAAGTCCATGCTAACATACATGGAAAAGATGATCACTATAAGCCAAGGAGAAAGGCTGCAGAGGAAACCAGTTGTAAGAACCCTTTTATCTTGGACTTCTAGCCTCCAGAACTCTGAGAAAATACATTTCGGCTGTATAAGCCATACAGTCTATGGTACAGTACTTTGTTATGGTGGCCTGAGCACATTAATACACAACTAAGCCCAGTAATACTGGCTACAGGTGATAAACAGCTATTGAAGACTTCAAGTGAAAGGATGACCAGACAAGATGAGCTCTTTCAAACAATCACTTTCTGGTGAGTAAGACTGACTGGAGAGGCTAATCTGGGCGACTACTTAGGAAGATATGTCAATGGTTGAGTGAAAGCCAATGAAAGGCATAATTAAGACAATTTCATAAGAAAGGGAGAGAAAGAGTTTCACATGAGAGTTGTTAAGGGGATGAAAATGGCAGGACAAGAGCCAGTTGGATGCAACGCAAAAGGAGTCAGTCTGGGTGTATCAACAACAGAGTGAATTGTTCACAAAGCAAAATGGCAAAACAGAGGAGCATGTGAAATCTCGGGGGAGCTTAGTAGATTACAATGGTTACTTGTTAACACTGGCAGCAAGGAGAAAATGCAGAGATAGACATTAGTCAAGATAAAGATCGTAGCACCCGATGATCCAGTGAAGGGAAACTGGTGGAGCTGGCAAGAAGTAGCAGTCAGGATGTCTTAGATAACCTGATGACTTGCCATGTCACGGGGAAGAAATGTGCCTCACCCAGAAACACACAGAGGGACTCTTTCTGGAGATTTTATGTCTCAGCATACCGCAGAATCTCAGTGCAACCAGGGTGGAGCTGGCCTCACTAAGGCAGACGTAGTGAAAGAAAAGAAAGAGGATGCTCCTGGCATGATGTTTTTGCTCGGCCCTTAACAGGCTTTGTAATCTTGGGCAAGTCAGTTGATTTCCCTTTTCCTCACTTCCTATCGCTAGCAAAGCAGTGTGAAAATAAAATGATAGGCATTAGAACACTTCATTAGCTCATTAACACTTGGAGGGCTCAGGAAGAGCCTCCTCCAGGAGGTGATTTCTACACTAAGAGCTGAAAAAACAAGTAAAAATTAAGCAACTGAATGAGCGAGGAGGTGCGGAGAAGCTGAAAGATGTTCCAGTTAGAGAGAACAGTATTTGTAAGACCCCGAGCCAAAACAGAAATGGTGTTTTCAGAGAACCAAGAAGTGATCTGATACATGAGAGCTCAGAGTTTCATAGAGATGAAAGTGAGAAAATCTAGACTCTAAGCAGTTAAGTAATGTGCTCAAGGTCACATAGCTAGTAAGAGTCTGATCTCTGAATTGAGCATGTCTGCACCAGGCATTGCATTCAAACTACAAACTATGTGCAGGTTCCCTAAAGCACCATGCAAACAGAAGACTATAATCAATGGTAATACAAGTCTAACATTTCCCGGTGTGTCTGCTGCTGCTGCTGCTAAGTCACTTCAGTTGTGTCCGACTCTGTGTGACCCCTTAGACGGCAGCCCACTAGGCTCCCCCGTCCCTGGGATTCTCCAGGCAAGAACACTGGAGTGGGTTGCCAAATACTCACGTGAGCTTAGATAGAAAAATAAAGATGAGAATGTTAGAGTGAAAGTAATTAAGTGTATAAAATTTAGGTCACAAAAGTAAGGAAATAAAATTTAGTCAAATAATTCAACAGATAATCTACCTAACCTTTGTTTCCACTATAGCCCTCTGAAAATAAAGAAATCATCTCAAAGCAAGTTTTGTGACTAACACAAAACAAAATTTTATTTTTATGTTTTAAATTTTATTTATTTATTTTTAATTTATAATGTGTTAAGTTCTGCTATACAGCAAAGTGATTCATTTATACATGCATATACATTCTTTCTAAAATTCTTTTCTGTTATAGTTTAACACAGAATATTGAATATAGTTCCCTGTTCTATACAGTAGGACCTTGTTGTTTATCCATTCATTATCATGGTTTGCATCTGCTGACTCCAAACTTCCAATCCATCTTCCTCTACAACAAAATGTTGATAGTTTTTTCGATTGTAAATTTGCTTACTACTCACTACATTTTCACTAAACTCTCAAAATCTATGGTAATTGCATTTATTTTACAAACAAAACAATCCAGATCCAGATCCGTTCAGTTTCATAAGGACTTAGCAGTAGGGTGAACTGTGTTATAGTCTACCCAGAAACTGGATGAACTGGTCTATCCATGTCTCTTACCTGGAACACTGACTCATGGAAGATTAAACTGATTTATTATAAGGTCTTCTATTAACTGTGCCCCTTTACTGGTGGTGTTTCCATTTCAACACTGTTTCTGTACCTTTCCCTGCATCTCCTCAGTGCATACTTGCTCTTCAATCCTTACCCGAGAGTCTGCTCTCATTTAGCCAAGTCCTACCCAGTGGTTTGTCAATTGCGCTGAAATTGAGCCTTTAGCAACACCGTGTTGGAATTCAAAGATTTCCATCTAAGGGGGAACAAGAGAGAGGAAATTTTGCTGAGAATTTTTCCTAGTTACATACCTATGGTTTTTTAAAATTTATTTGTTTTTAATTGGAGCATAATTGCTTTACAATATTGTGTTGGTTTCTGCCATACACAACACTAATCAGCCATAGGTATACATATGTCCCCTCATTCTTGAAACTCTCTCCCGTTTCTCCCCCATCTCACCCCTCTAGGTTGTCACAGAGCATCTGGTTTGCAAATTTCCACTGGGTATCAATGGAAAGACTGATGCTGAAGCTGAAACTCCAATACTTTGGCCACCTGATGTGAAGAACTGACTCAATGGAAAGAACTCTGATGCTGGGAAAGATTGAAGGCAGGAAGAGAAGGGGATGACAGAGGATGAGATAGTTGGATGGCATCACTGACTTGATGGACAGGAGTTATGAGCAAGCTCCGGGAGTTGGTGATGGACAGGGAAGCCTGGTGTGCTGCAGACCATGGGGTCACAAAGAGTTGGACAAGACTGAGCGACTGAACTGAAATGATCTGTTTTACACATGGTAATGTATATGTTTTAATGATACTCTCTCAATACATCCCACTCTCTCCTTTCCCCACTGTATAAGGAGGTGGATGAACCTGAAGCCTGTTATACAGAGTGAAGTAAGTCAGAAAGAGAAAAACTAATATAGTATATTAACATATATATATATATATATATATATATATGGAATCTAGAAAGATGGTACTGATGAAACTATTTGAGGGCAGCAATGGAGATGCAGACATAGAGAACATACTTATGATCTGCATAAGACAACTTATAGCCATTGTAATCATTTACATGTTTAGTAGGCATAACAGACCCCAGACTACATAAAAAGCATAGCAAAGCTTTTGGTTAAATGTCAATCTGTTTAAGAAGGAAAAAATTTTGCTTCAAGACATCTTGGCATCTACTGTACCTCTCTTTTTGATAAAAAATCATCACCCATACATTCTCAGGAGCCAAGCAAATTTTCTATCTTTCACTGTGACTCTAAAAGGAGGCTATCTGGAGCTAAATACGGAAGCAACAGTATATGTAGGGCTTCCCAGGTGGCACAAGTGGTAAAGAATCCACTTGCAGTGCAGGAGATGTGGGTTTGATCCCTGGGTCAGGAAGATTACCTAGAGAAAGAAATGGCAACCCACTCCAATATTCTTGCCTGGAAAATTCCATGAACAGAGGAGCCTGGTAGGTTCCCTGGGGTCACAAAAGTCAGACATGACTTAGTAACTAAACCACCACCACTACCAAAGTTATCCTTGTATTATCAGAACCTGTGAGTATGTTACCTTACATTGCAAAAGGAACTTTGCAGATGAGATTAAGTTAAGGGTCTTGCAAGGAAAGATTGTCTTGCTTTATCCTGGGTGGCCTGATATAATCACAAAGATTCTCATATAAAAAGAAGTAGGAGAAATCAGAATCAGACAGAAGGTAATGTGGCAGAGCAGAAGGACCAAAAGAAAACATCTCAGAGAAAGAAATGTTCCTCTCTCTAAGTTTTTCTGACTGGTTTAATAGTTAAATTGACATGAGACAGATTAGCAGGAGTAAATCAAACAAAAGTTTAGTAATATATGTATATGGGAGAGATCCAGGAAAACTGAGTAACTCACCAAAATAGCCAGAGCCCTCACTTTAAATACCATCCTAAGCTAAAGACAAAAGATGTTGGGAGCAATGGTTATGAGACTTTTGGGGAGAGAAGCATTTACCTGGGAATAGAAAAGCTGATGTTTGATAAACAATATTTGCTGCACCATGCAGAGATAATGGGGCATGAAGTGGACTCTGATTTTTAGATCCTGCTTAGAGTTTGCCTCACCACCCCCGGCCCATATTCTTTGCAGAGATCTCTAAGTCTATTCTGAAAACAGGTTTTTTATCTAAATTCTTTTAGGCAGTTAAGGTAGAAGTTGCAAAAAAACAAAAAACACCTTTCTGAATCTTCTGCTTATTAAAAATAACCAACAAAGAGACACACTTGGTGGGAGGCAAATTTTGGTGCCCTAGAGAAAGAGCTTGGAGAGGCCGTGTTGATGGCTTTAAGATACAGGAAGATGATCATAAGCTATGAAACACAGATGACCCCTGGAAGCTAAAAAGAGCAAGGTGATGAATTTTCCCCTAGTGCCTCCAGAATGAGGCGGCAAGCAGACCCCTTGGCCTTAGTCCAGTGGAACTAATTTTGGTCTTCTGACTTCCAGAATTGTAAAAGAATAAGTATATTCTTTTAAACTACTGAATTTGTAATAATTTGTTACAACAGCAATAGAAAGCCCAAATGCTGGATATTCAAGAGGGAGGATAAAAGAGGTCAAGAAATAAAAAAGAAACTTAAGTAAGAAATTTGTGTAAAAAGCTTTATTTTCATGTTATTTATAAAAATACATCAATAAATACTTAAACTTCTCTATTCCAAGAGAAACATTTAGATAACTCACACTAAACAAGGCATTATGCCTTACAAGGAAGACATAAAATGTCCAAGGGATATTTAGATCACTCACTGTCATTTGCAAAGGTTCAACATCAGAAATGTTGACTAAGGACTGTGAAATGTTTCAAATAACAACTGACAATCTTCTGTACAAAAAGTAAACGTACACATACATTCCCTACATTAACAGTGATCATGATCTATCTGTTTGCTTGAACCCTCCACTACTGTCTCTAGCCTTTACTATAGTGGATAGTACAGTGTGGAATACCTTCTCCCCCAAAACAGTTTTGTGAAGAACACTTAAAACACATCATCTTCAAATTAAATAACAGTCAGGATTGAACTAACTTTGAGTTAACATAAAAATAAACTTTGAAACTAACAGTACCAAGAACTGCCAAACACATCCACACCTTTAAATATTAGAATATCAATACACAGGCTTTGAAAAATAAATAAATAAATACAGATGTAAATAAATAGAACTCTCATAAGAAACAGCCAAATACATTAAACACAGTCCAGGTGGCCCCGGGAGCCATGTGTTGCTCTTCCTTTACTTCGATTCCGCTGAGGCTGCTGCAATAGTCAAGACATTCCTTCCATCTCTCTTGATCAGTTGGCACTAGCCCTGCAATGCGAAAATGGTTACTGTTAGTAGGACTCCAAAAACTGACCTCACAGCCCTGCACTATGTGGTTGCTATCTAGACCACTGCTGCACTGTATGACAAAAATGCCAGGCTCCTAAATGCTATTTAATTAGGAACATGGAGTCTGTGCTAGCAATCTGATTATTTTCAAAAAGCGAGAACATAATGCCACCTTGAGCTAAAAAAAAAAGTACATGCATGACATCACTTAAGCCTCATGGCAAACTCCACTAAATACCTATTACTATTATTCCCCATGTTACTGAGACTTAAAAGAGATTAAGCACTTTCCCTGGGGTTACAGGAATAGTAAAGGGTGGAACCTAGACTTGCACTGTGTTGGCAGAGGCCAGGGGGAGGGACGTTCCCTGAAAAGTCCCTGGCTCCGCCACCAAGCCTGAGTTCCATATGACCCAAACCCAAGAGTTTTACCTCTCAGGTCTGAAGTCCATGAAAACCTTGAGGTAAAGGGTATTTGTTCCTTAACAGATAGGAAGCATTTTAGCATCATTGGCTAACTCTGCTTCACCTTTTGGGCTCCTTGGTGGCTCAGATGGTAAAGAATCTGCCTACAGTATAGGAGACAGGGATTCAATCCCTGGGGCTTCATCTTTTAGAAACATACATTTACCTACACTCAAAGAGCAAGCAGGCCAGGAGGCACTGGAAGTGTCCTGACTCCAGAGCAGATCAATGACCTTAATGGTAAATTTAATTCTGAAATAATGATTTTTTTACATTCTTTCAGCTTAATCCTAGGTTTCACTGAGATGACTTTCAGCAGGCAGAATGACTATAGTCACACGATGAATAAAAACCACAACTCACTTGTTTAGCATCTTATCGATGATTTTCTTAACCATGGGGGCCACGGGGTTGAGACACACTTCCGGACCAGTCTTGAGAGTGGCTCTGCAGAGAGAAGGCAGAATCTACGTGAGGTGGGGGGTCCATTTGAGGGATGGGGTGGGTGGTGATGACGAGGACAGCAACAGAGGTGACACTTACATGACTTCGGTTTGGTCGCAGTGGGGGCCCGGGGGCGTCACCTTCACGCTCTGGATGTTCTTGAGGTGAATCCCCTGCAAAGTCTGCAGGCACTGGCAGCGCAGTTCGCTGACCACGGGCGCCCCTGCGGGAAGGACAGAGTGGGTTAGCGGCTGTCCTCACGGGCACCCACCCGCCCCCGTCCGGCCCTGGGGATCCGGGTCTCACCTGCTGTGCGCCGGCCAGCGGCCACCAGGAGCAGGAGCAGCATCGCTGCGCCGAGGAGCCGAGGGGCGGGGTTCGCGGCTCGGGCCATGGGTCTCAGGTCGGAGGGTCAGTGTCTGCGGCGGGAAGGCTGGCGGGAGCGCTGGCTGAGCGGACTCTGGGGCTCCCAGGGCCGGGTGAACCCCTTTTATCCTGATCAGAAGGGAGTTGCCAGCCCCGGGGCCAGGGAAATTCCCGGTCCGGAAGGAAGGGGGCCCCGCCCTCCTCACGCGTAATCAGCGCACTCGGAGTGTCATCCCCGTGCCCAAATCCCCACCGGAGGGTGAGTCGCCTTGCAAGAAGTGTTGTCACATCTTAGAGGAGAAAGGCACAGTGACAAACGTTAGTTATTAAGATTGAGGGAATTAAGGCCAGGGAGGAGGGATGCAGAGAGAACTGATTTTCCACGTGTTACTTACACTTAAGTATCTTGGGACTTGATGATTTTATCCACGTCTGCATAAATACACTCGTAAAGCACAAGTCATCTCAAATTATGCATGAGAATGTTCTCTTACTTCCCGGTGTTTTACGAGCACAAATAAATCACACCTCCGTCATATTATCCCCGCAGTAGTGAGGGGATGACCAGTATCAAAAGTTTAATTTTGTGTTTACATTGCAACTAAAGTGTTGCAATCCTACAAAGCTTCCTTCCCCAGTGAAATTCTGGAACTTCCAGAACTCGAGTAGGTTCATGAATACCAGCTCTTTTTTGCGTAGAGTGTGTTGATTAATCCGGAAACTAAGGGACAAGTGGTCATTTGGACCTATTCCAGGGAGAGAAAGGTGTGTCCCAGTCCAGTGTCTAGTTTTATTCAAGAACAAAATAAGTCACAGGAATTGGAGTGTGGGTTTGGGCGGGGGGTGAGGAATGCCTAGTTCCAGTATAGTGAGGGTAGCACCCTTCACTCTTCTAACCAAAAAAACGGGTGTTCCTGTGAAGTATCTAAGAGATAAAATCATGAATGTCATACAATTTACTTGTTTGATGGTCACAAATCTCATTTTATCTTCATCTTATATGGACTTTTCTGCTTCCAGTGATTTGATTTCCTTCCAGAGAAATAATTGTTGTCATATTTTATTTGTACTGATTTCTGAAAGGATACTTCAAGCAGTTGATTGAAGACATCATAATTGTGTAGTTTATTTTTCACCGTTAATTTTAATGTCGTTTGTTGGATTATGCTCAGGTAGGTTTCAGATGGTTTAGGTGTGATTCTGGATGCAGATCTGTTAAAAGTGTGAGGATACCAGTGGTAAGCAAGAGAGGGGAGAGGAGGTTGGAAGGGTGGGTAAAGATACAAAGCAGGTCTCTGTTGGAGGCTGCAAAGTAGGAATTTCAGCTCTCGGAAATATTGATCCATGGCATTTAATTGTCCGTGCCTTAGTTTCTCATCTGTAAAATAGAGATGAACTGTAGTATCTACTTTAACCAGCTGTTACCATGAATAAATGTATTAGCATATGAAAACATCTGTACATATTAAATGCTATAAATAATTTTTTAAAAAACTAAAATAGAAATTGCTTTTTCCATATTACTAAGCTGAAATTAATCTGAGGATAAAATCTTTGCA